>JAVQKC010071371.1:0-12521 GCA_036025475.1 Philypnodon macrostomus | reverse complement strand
AGCTGAGGTGGCTCGGGCATCTGTTTCGGATGCCCCCTGGACGCCTCCCCCGGGAGGTGTTTCAGGCAGGTCCCACCGGGGGAGGCCCCGGGGAAGACCCAGGACACGCTGGAGGAACCATGTCTCTCGGCTGGCATGAAAATGCCTCGGGATTCCTCCGGAAGAGCTGGAGGAAGTGTCTGGGAAGAGGGAAGTCTGGGCGTCCCTGCTTAGACTGCTGCCTCCCCAACCCGGCCCCGGATAAGCGGAAGAAGATGGATGGATGGATGTTTGATTATTTCTATTTAAAAAAGTAGTTGTATGGGTGTGTCTAATAAACTAAAAAGAAAAACTGTGTGTAATTTGCGTATTTTGCCCCTGATTCTGGGAACTTAATTAACAAAAGTAGTGAAAATAGCAATCTGTTGCAGCATTGATACATGCCAGCTCCAATTTGTTGTGTGGTTATAGCTGTCTATTTTGAAGTGGTGTCATATATCTATCTTTTTCTCCACACATAAGCTCAATTGGACTGCAATCTGAGAAGGACCGGTCTTCAGTGGGATCAATACTTATGATGTGTGTTAGTGTATATAAAGCCAGTGTGTCTATTCGTCGCATCAGGCGAGATGTGACAGATTGTAGGCCAAACCGCAGGCCCCGTTCTCAGGTCTCTGCTGGCTGCCTGGGGCTGCCACAGTTCAAAGTCCACAGCTCATTGACATTTGAGGAAGACACGACAGATGACTGAGAAACGACCTAATGTGTGTGGGAAAGAAATCCAGTTTCAGGATGGACAAAGATAAGGACTTGAAAAGTTAGGGTCAAGTCTTTGTGTATTTCAGAGAGGGAATTGGAAAGGTGCCAAGGTTATGTGGCGTCTGTTTGCACAGAATTCTGCTTCGACTGTCCAGTTCACACAAGGAGAACAGTAAAATACACTCACTGTCCACATTATTAGGTAGACCTTATACCTAACACATTCATCCTGGAGTAGTTTTCTGCAGGAGCCCTCTCTTTTTCGAGGTTATTTGTTCATCATTGTCTAAACATTTGAGGAAGATGCAAAGATGGATGACAAACTACATTATGTATTCTGTGTAAAAATATCTTTGGGGATCGACATTGGAAGAGTTGGGGTAACTTTTTTAAGAGGATACTGGAAATATGCAAAGCTTATGTGGCGTGTCCTCATCAGGATTTACAAACACTTGTGTGACAAACATGGCTTTTACAGAACATGCACTATACACTTGAGAGCCCAGAGCAGACGAGATTACAGTTCAGTGTGCTGTGATTATATGGCTGAGAATTCCGCTAAAGTGTCCCACTTCTGGGGTTAGGGATTAGGGATTTGTTAATCAGAAAAATCAGAGTGAACGGGGGGTGGTTTATAGTGAAACAGTGGTGTCATGTAAAAGGCTGTGTACCTCTGTGCTTTGGCCTGGTGTGATCTCTCCATTAGGGGATTTTAAACAGGAACTATCTTATCCGGTCACTTGCACACACACAGTTAATGCGGAAGTTTGTGACCTGGACCACATTGCCCCGACACTAATCTCAGTTCACCTAATCTGCCTTTTTTGCACATTTCAACACAAAAGCATTTACTAATGAAAGTTTTCCACTATCCAGCGTTGCCATTGATATTGTCACCGTCACATTGATGCTTCTCTGTTTGGACTGATAGCTGCTCAGTATGGCTTTTGGTGCTGATTAAGGCTGCTCAGTACAATTTATGTACTTTATTTTATTTTGATCAATAAATTAAAAATTAAACAATACAATTCAATACAATGCCACTTTTTAAACATGGACATTGACCAGAAGGGTTTAGGCTGAAGTAAGACTTATTTTGCCGACCCCTCTTACATATATTTTTTTCAAGTTTTAAGTTTTAACTTTATCAAAGCAAATACAAAGACAGGAAATGATCAAAACAAAAGTGGTTTAACAGAAGAAAAACAATTGGTATTATTATACAAACAAGCAATACTACAATATAAATCTAATAAAACATAAATTCTTAGTATACACAACATAGATACAAAGATTCAGACTAAAAAGCAAGAAGTAACACCATAGGGAGTTTCACACTTTCACATTCAATCACTACTGCACTCTCAAAATGAAAACATAGTCCAGAAGGAATCATTTTTGCAACATGTATAAATCCCCAGAGATTAGGTTAATAGTAAAAACAGAGAATAATATTATAAACAGGCTAAATATGAATGACGGTGTAAGTGTCTAGTGCTGTACAAAAATATATCAATATATTCATGTAGCTGTTGTGGAACGGTGGAAGAAAGTACATAGACAGAAAACCCTCAGCAAAATGGGGAGGACATGCTGACTCCAAGAGGACGTACTACCTCTTTGCTAGACTAATAATGTAACCTATATCTATTGTATTAAAGAACTGGGTAATATGTGGGGACAGGCGACCTTTGGAATGAAGCATTATGATCAATAGCAGAGAGCTCTGGTCAACAAAAAAGCCATCTTTGTTATTGACTGTGTAATAGAAAAGTCTAGATAAAAATGGCTTGTTCTTGACCTCCTTTTGGTGCGCTGCAGTACATTTTGATAGCTGTTGTTGAAACTGATGCTTTATATTTAGAATCAAAATGCTGTGCAGAATCCAGTTTGGGGGGTGTATAGAGTTGATGCTTGTATCAGCATGTTCCACTGTGGATATTGTTTAGGGAACAGCACGCAGCATTTGTCACTGTTGTGTCACCGATGCTTAACAAGCCTTGCCAGCTAAAATCCCCCTCACTTCACATATGCTTAAGCCACACTTGTCACCTTCTAAACAACAACTCTAATCTCTTTGAATGGGACGGCTAGACGTCTCATCGGTGTTGCTGAGGCGAGTGAAAACCTGAAGCAGCACCCCGAGTGAGCCGACATTTGTTATTCTTTTTTCCTAATATCATTTAGTTGAAAAGAGAAGGTGCACTAGCGATCAATAACAGGTCGCCCAATGATGGATGGTGGTGCGATTACTAATTTCACCATGAGACAAATAACTCTGTGCTTTGCCCTCACAGCTGAGAAATAGAGGGAAAAAGGCAGACATAGCTTTACGAGGAGCTTCAGTTCCCCAATCTACTTCCTTAGTCACATGACCATTCATCTCCATTGTTTGGGCACTCCAAACTTTCACTCTCATTCTTTCAAGGATCATAATGATGGCTGGGGTAATCACACAGAACCTCAGTCTACCAAAACAGAACTACCAACATGATTAATGTGGGGCAGTGATGCAGTGGGTAGGCGTTCGCCATGCAACTACAGGATAGCCGTTTCGAATCCCAACCCGAGCGTAAACTGTCATTGTGTCCCTGAGCTAGACACTATGAATGAATGTGGTTGTGTGACTGGTGTTTGGTGGTGGTCGGAGAAGGTGCAGACTGGCAGCAACACCTCTGTCAGACTGCCACAGGGCAGCTGTGGCTACATAAGTAGCTTACCACCACCATGTGTGACTGTGGAGTGAATGAATAATGTTACTGTAAAGCGTCTTTGACTGTTGAGAAAAGCACTATGGCCAATGCATTATTATTATGATGCTAACTTTAGTGCCTGGAAACCAGGTCAACTCAAAAAGCTTCAATATCTGCTTTGTTATTGATACGCAATAAACCCAGTGGTTTACAAATGAGGTCCCTGCTTGGTACTGTGACCCCAGACCGCTACTGGCCTCAAAATGGAATCAGATAATCCTTTGAAAGTGATTGCAATAATGTTATATAATAATGGTGACAAATAAAAATAGGAAAGATGTTTTGTATTGGTTAACGTTGGATCAATAGATGGTGTAGAGGACTAACAGACAGGATAGGTCAGAAAAAAAGAGAACATGGGACATGTCCAACTTTCTGGCTCTCTCGCCACTGAGATGAACTCATTAGAAGTTAATTAATCAAAGCTATCGATCCATTGTCACTCTTCTCTGTGCAAGGCTCCAGTAGATTGCAAGGCTCAAGTTCTGCTTAGGCACTTCGCTCCAGTCTCTCATCTCTCTAGCCTGTCGACTGAACAGTGGTGTTAATCCTGGCGCCGTGTTGTGTATCAATGTGTAGTGTGAGATGCCTGGGATGTAGGACAGCCAATAGGAAAAGGTTTTGTGGAAAATTAGAACTCTAGATTTAGAACTGTCTAGATATTTTATTCTGCTTATTTCCTACTCAAATAATAAAGACAGCCTTTTAGTATACATTTCATAAATACATAGTTTGATGATCACACAGGCGCGCGACAGTGCCCACTCAAATTAAAAAAAAAAAAAAATCATCAGTGAAATCCATTAAAAGTTTTGTCTGTTTACAAATTTCAAATAGATTTTTTGATTAAAAATAATTGCACTATGATCATGAGTTACCGCTTATTAGCCTCTATCGATCTTTAAATCTATAAAAAAAAACATATTTTTTGAAAAGTCTGTTGGAAAAATTAATGAGAATGTTGTTTACAACCAACGTTTACAAATTTTAAATGATTTACATGAGTTTATAACCTAGAAATGAAATATTACAGTACAATAACAGTATTTATAACTCGGTAGTGTTTATTAATGTTGTAATAATGCTTTGTAAATTATTTAACTTTTGCTTATTAGTGTGAGTTATATTCAGTTTCAGAGTCAGTTGGTATTGATTATTTAGCTTTCCTTTTTGATACAGCTTTTAATTGTCTTTTTTTTATTAACTGTATCTTTAGATGTAGTGAAATAGTCTGTGGTGCAAGCTTGGTCCACAATAATAATAAGAGAGCTCACATGTGCATGGTCTGAATTAAATTTACTGACCGGGTCAAATCATATGAAAATGAAAATCAGCTCCCCTTGAGAAATAAATTTAGTCCAAACATAGCTTTGGAAAACAAGATGCCTGATTCACTCTTCTATCTACAAACTGAGGCTCGCTGCATAATTCAACACGTCATTTTTGTTTTTGAAAACCCGAGAGGACATTTTTACCACTTCTCTAGACATGATATCATTTTTAATTCATACCCCTTTACAGTTTCTGTTTAACATTTTATAGCCAATGGACCTCATGGTAAAGATAATTGCAGGGTGAATTGCAAGCTCCAAGGCAGCCAATAAGCTGGTGATCTGAATTAAGCTGAGCATTCGTCATAACAAAATATGAATAGATAGATCATAGCTACATTCTCATGTAAGGCATTAAAAGCTAATAAAATGTAGTTGTTACAAAATAATAGGACCATATGCATAATTTATATCTGCACTCTTGTACATTGCAAGAACAAGGTGGGGTAATGTTTAGATTGTGCTTTACTATGCAAGATAGTGGAAAACTTTATAGTGGTGAAAAGTACATTAAGGGATTCTCAAAATGTTAGCAAATATGATTTGCTCAGAAAACAAAGTCATAATTACTGTACTTTTGTGATTAGTCTAATTATACTATCTGAATATCTGCACAAACATAGATTTGTCACCTTATTTTAGAAAATTAAGCTGTTATAGCAGACATTGTATGTCTGGGTCTAAAGCCTTCAAAAGATTCATTTTATCTCATAATGTGCTAATGTATTATGCCCTATCATTTATAACTTGTATAATATTGTCCATTTGATGATTCACCTGAAGTAGCTCTAATTATGACATGTCATTGTGACTGCCTATTTGGGGTGATGAGACCTACTGGAAGTTTCCATTAAAAGATAACAAAGTGGACTGTGCGATCGAGAGGGCAGACAAGGATACACCAGAACAAACTGATTTTGAAGAACAAGAAGACTTCATTTCTACAGAATATAGCCATGATATTGGTGGTCTACAAGTGCAAACGTCTACCCCATTTTATTATCTGCACTGGTTTATATCGTTTCCATGAGAATGCTTGAAAGCATGTGAAAAGTCAATGTAGTAAAAGTAAATCTTCAGAGCACTGACTGGATTGGTTCTATCATGCAATGGTGACGATTGACTCATATAGGAGTAAATCTCGTGGGTCTGATTTAAAAAATTTTTTTGATCACACACTAATTCTAAACTACTAATTCTAACTATCCCCACTCTGACATACACAACAGCACGGTGTATGTTGGCGAAGCGGCCACAACTGCTATGTCACCAACTGCCAATCAATCGGCTATTAAGTTTGCAGATGGAATTAGTGTGTTTGATTTATAAGCGTTTTTATATTGTTAACGAGCAATTAAGAGGCCCCACCCCCAAACCATGACAAACATGGTAAGGGTCTAGTCCAAAAAGGTTCATTTTGGTCTTCACAAATTCACTACTCTAATATTTTTCAGACCAATGGTGTATTTTCGTACCTTGACATGTTTGGGCCACTTCCTGCAGTCTTCGTCAGAAGTCACGTGTCTTTGTCATCTGATTTATGCAGGTTTTGGCGCGGTTTTCCCACCTAGAGTAGTGGAGACAGCATATATGCCCCCTCGTCTCTGTTTACTGTCCTGTGTCGCCTCCTTGATCCAACGATGATGTTTTTTGTCCTCTGTCCTGATGAGTTTAGCTCCCTCCTAATTCATGATGTATGTTTCTCTCTTGCAGTGGTCTGAAATGGTGGATTTTAGGTTTTCTTGCACAGCTTTTTGTTTTGTGGCTTTGTGGTTGTTTCTTTTTCGCATTCTGTTTTGAGTTCTTTTCTGCGTGTGCCATAGGATCTTCCTGATTCCCCTACATATGTTTTATTGCACAACAGACAAGGTATTTCATAAATTGCGTTGCATTTTTGGATTGATTTTATAAGTAACTGTGTAAAAGAAACAACTGGAAAATGCACAAGGGCCACAAAACAAAAAGCTAAGCAAGAAAACCTGAAATCTGCCGTTTGAGAGAAACACATCATGAATTTTGCCCAATTTTGCAAAATTGTCATTCAGTCTATAATGGGCGAGGGGTAATTAGGTGTTTCAGAGCCTAATCAGGCAAAGTATGTGGAAGTTAGGGACTGTTAAATATGGTGACTTCACTACATTCTATAGCCCAATACATGTTAATGGGTTGGATAGATACAAAGGGGTAATGGACCATTTCACAAAAAAAAAAAAAAATATCAGATTCAACATTTGTGGGTTTTTGGGAGGGATATTTCTTATAAACATCACATATAGTTAATACAGGATTATGGCCCCTTGCCAATATGGCCGACTTCCTGTTTGTTGTAGGCTACTGTAGTTCATCATAGGGGAACTGTTACTGTGGTCGGGCAGTCCCATTTTCTGATAAATAGAGTGGAAGAATTTGATGTTGTGTGAGAGCCAACCACTAGGCTGGAGAGTTACGGAAAGACAATGACTATGTAAGTGAAGAAGTAGCCAGTATCCTTTAAATATACATGTTTCCATTCTCAAATATCATTGAAGGTTGAAATATTCAGACTCCCCACTGACTCTCCAACACTTACTGGTCTAATAATAGCTGTGATAAATTGGTTAGCACTGTAATGCATGAGCTAAATACATCAGCTGGAATTCCGGTGATGAAGCAGTGCGTGTGTAGAATGTGTTTCTAAGGAGGGAAATTGCTTTTGTCATCCTGACCTCTTCTTGGTTCATTTTGACTCAAAGATTTGTTGCTGTTTGGACTGCAAACAGTTTGTAGTTCACGTACACACACCAACGACAGAGTATTCAGTCTGATCGAACGCTTAACAGTGTGTAATGTTAGGTCCTGAAAGCACTCACATGAGGGTCCCTGCTGCTATTGTAAACAGACACAATGTGGCCAAATGGCTGCCAAATAATTTGCTTCGCATTCTTGTAAAAATCAAAACAGTGTGTCCATGTTATGAATTTATAACATTGTAGAGATTTGGTTGTGTTACAACGTGCCATTTTAGAAATTGCTCACTGCATGCCAAGGTGTTGATGCATACAATATTATACCACCACCGTTTTGCTTGTCAGAGGAAGAGACACCAAAGAAACACCACGGAAGATTTGATCAAATAAAATCAAAGTCCATTTTAATTTAGAGGGACTCGTTACACACAAATCAACTCTATAAAATACATGTGTTCATCAGAGTGCAGCTCGCTGCTAAAATTTTCCAATTTTCAAAAGTAAAACTATTTAGCCACGGGAAACAACACCTAACCTGGCAAAGGCCAAATTGATAATGTGTGCTTGTTGTTGGTGGTAGTGCGAAAGCCCGCCCACTCTCAGCAATACAGCTGTTTTATTTCGCCGATTGGTTCGTACCACCGATAGTGACCAGGCCAAACAGATCAGCGGGAGTTTGTAAATTTACAAATCTCACGAGAATCAAGTTTGCAACGCTAGGTTAAATAATGCCTCGCCTACAGTAGAACAGACAGATACTGCACATATGAAGTACATTTGTTGTCAGTCCATAAATGTTTAATGTTTATACATACAATGTCTGGCAGCCATGTTGGATTATACACAATAGTCAGTGGGATTCCTTTAAATATAGTTGATGAATGCCTGCTATCACTGTATAATATCAGTTGTACATTGTATATAGATCTTGCTGCATCTAGTGGCAAAAAGTGACTGCAACTTCTAATTCTACCCTCCTGGGGACTCCTGGGAAAAACTCAGTTTCTATCGATTTGGAGTAAAATAAACATCTTAGCATTTAGATTTCATTAAATTAATTTCTAGTTCTATAAAATGTCCACTGTAATGGACTATGGGAAATCATTCAGATTTTAAATACTAAAATATGGTTGAAATATATAAATATATACGCAGGCTAATATTTTAAAATTAATGTTTTAGTAGTTGATTTTAGAAATACAAATATTAAAAATGCCTTAAGGCTTTTCAAGATTGTTTTTTTCCAAAACGGAATTTAAGTCAAAAGGAAATAATGATGCTAAACTTTCATTAGCGTGTAGATGTCACATATACTTTCCAATCTCACGTTTGAACTTGTTATACACTCTAAAGTGCAACTACTGGCCCTAGTACAGTATAAGGCTTGCACACTAGTAATTCAACTAATACAAAATAATATGGAAATTATGAATATATGTTTTTTGTTACTATAAAATATTGTATATATATTAAATAAGAAATTATATATACACAATATTTTATATAATATTGTCCTAACAAGGGAAAAATTTCCCTTGTCCTCTCTTGAGTGTTCTTATCTCCAATTTATCTGAGCTTCATTTATTCATCAGACCTGTTCAAACCTGAATTTGATTATCCAGAACAGAGTCCTCTCTGCATCAGTCCAGTCTGATACAAACATGTGACGCTGTAATACACTAACATGGTCCCTGTGTCCATTATAATATATTAATATATACATATTTAAACTACCGTAAATTGAGGCTCCAACTTTTTATATAATTTCTGTATAACACATATGCACTTACCTTCTTTTGGAGCTTGGACTTAATCCTTTGTTGAGATGTTGTTGTTTAATGACATTAAATAGGTTCAATAATGTTTTCTGCAAGGATCTCATCACACGTTTTAATAAACAACCACTCTTTAAATCTGCAAATCAACATCTAAACTTAGCTTTGATATTTTAATCTTTTATCATTCCTACCATGAACTATGTTAGATATTATTCACTTAGCAAATGCAATAATACCCCTTTCTTTCAAAATCAAAGGTATCATAAATATAATCAAAAGGGAACAGAAAACTAAATCAAATATTTAATTACAGCTGATAGTGCAGTCATAACTGCCACCGATGAACGGGACACAATTTTATTAGTGATTTTTGCAGTTGAATTTCCTGATCACGGCTGTTGTCTATACAGAATAAAAGAGAAAATCTTTCCTATATTCTGAAGATTTTTCTTTTAGCAGGGAGAGAGCAGAGCAAGGGATGCAACTGTTTAACCAATCACACTTTCCTCCAGACAGGGGCACTCTGAATGGTCAATACACATATATCTCCAGAGCTGAATCATGTCAAAGGGTTCTGAGGGTTTGCATTGCTTATATGTCCTTCTAATTGCATTCAGTGGTGGTGTAATCTGCCTCCATGTAGTGTTGCTGGTGTAACATTGTGCCATTAGTTGAGCCCATGAACCAAGCCCATGGCCATGTATGTTTTTGATGATGTTGCTGCTAAGGGTCTATAAAGCAGAGCCATTTGAAAGTGAGAATGGACCATTCCTTTTGTCATTTTCCTTTCTTGGGAACTATTATTAGTCTCGTCCTGGCTGAACGTAGGGGATATTAATCATTTCTGGGGTTAGTATAGCTCTGGCCATAGGGTCATACATTACATATAGGACACCAAATTGGGCCTCTCTCACCACCACTGTCTTTCAATCACTTAACTCACCCAGTTTGGTATAATGGTAAAACCATTCATTCTGACTGTCAATTAGCGAGGCCACATTAATCCCCTTTTCAACCTTTCAAAATGTGTTTTTTTCAGCCACTGCAAACAATTGAAAGTAGTGACAAGGTTTCTGCAGGTCGACTCAAGCATTTTCAGCGTTTTATCAGGATTACTCAAACATGTAAATGATAAAAAAGATGACTTTTTGATTATGGAACAAAATTATACAGGGTGGCCCAAAAGTGTCCATACATAGAAAAATGGTCCCGTTGAGTGGCCTCCCAGATCCCCAGATCTCTCCTCTCTTGATCTCTGATGTATCAGGTAAAGACACAAGGTATAATTCATCTCAAGGAACGTATCGTTAAGCCATTACAAGCATACTTCTAACTCCAACTGTGCTAATGAAAGTTTATCAACAGTGGAAAATATGTGTTAATATGTGTTTTCGAAACATAAGATGTTTCTTTTTCCTATGTATAGAAAATTATGGCCCTCCCTGTATATAACATGGATAACTCAGAAGCCCATGTAGCACAATAGGGCTTCTTTAAATGTATTTATTATAATTTATTTATATAATTTCTTTTTTTTTTTTTTTTAAACTTAGCCATACTTTTACTGGTTCACCAATCTAAGCTCCATTAACTCATTGTTCACAGATCAGTTGCTTTGTGTCCAGCATAGGAAGACATGGTGTATAAGAGTGACCCAATCTAACCATCTGTACTTAATCTCATTCTGCCTCCTACTCGTGAAACACTGTTTGCTTATTTCCAGGAATCCAAGGGTGACTGGCCT
Source organism: Philypnodon macrostomus (assembly GCA_036025475.1). Classification (NCBI taxonomy): domain Eukaryota; kingdom Metazoa; phylum Chordata; class Actinopteri; order Gobiiformes; family Eleotridae; genus Philypnodon; species Philypnodon macrostomus. Next base: position 1,451 of record JAVQKC010071371.1, on the reverse strand, counting down.
CGAGGCACTGCCATTTTCCAGGGTCTACATAGCCAATTAGCTAAGACCTTGGAAACTGCAGTACAGCAACCCATTAGTAATTAGCCATTGACATTTTAGCATCGGGGAATGGAATAGTAGCCTCATGTTAAAATGGAATTAGTATTTCTTTGAGATAGTCGAAAATTTGAAATGTCAGGCACAATGGGACGTTTGAGCCCACAGTAGTGAAACTGTAATACTGATCAATCCTTTCTTCAGATTTCTGAGTTCATGCCATTTTGAAAATTTTTTAACAGCAACGATATACTAATTGTGTGATAGGTACAAAATCCTACTAATTAGAAGCACAGGCAGGAAATATTTTATTTCATTTACTGCCCCCTTTTGGAGTTGGGTACTGTTGGCAGTCTGTTACAAAATATATAAATTGTATTTTTTTTTTGTTGTCTTGCTAAAAGAAAAATCAACAAACAAACAATGGTGAAAAGAGTCTTTGGAGAAAAGGATACCAATTAAGTTGGATCATAAAATGCTAATTCTAGTCATTGTGATAGTGGCCAAAACTATTAATCTGAAAACATTGTATAGCATTATGACAGATAACAAAGTGGACACTTGAAAATATAAAATGTAAATTCATGCACAGCACTAACACTTGTATTTCACGGCCTGTACCTATGAATCCACATCTGCATCACTTACATTCTCCTAACAGCTCTTCTCTCAAGTATTTATTGCTCTGATGACTGGAAAGAGCAGGATATGTAAGGCAGAACCGAAGCAACAATTTCCAGTAAGTCTTATTTTTTAGAGTTTTACATTATTTTATTACATTGTGCATGTTCTGCACAATGAGGTTTGTGATGTGAGGTTTGCCTCCAAAGGTTAATTCTCCATTCAGTGACTATGACAATATACTGGCTGTGAACTGCAGTTGGTCCCCCAGCAATTCCCCGCGGCTGCCCTTAGGAGGCCCCAGAGGTGCAGGATGATAGATGGGTTAAATAGAGAAGAATCACCCTAAAGGGACAATAAAGATTATTAAAATGTAATGTATGTTGCCAGCTACAGCCATGTGTCTTCATTTTTAGACAGTAAGGCTTTCAGACTTCAGAATTTTGCCCTGTTCTGGACTAGAATGAGGCTTCTTCAACTGTTCCTTGAGCTGAGTTCAGTTTTTAAATTTACTGGCCCTTTAAGGCTGGGGTTAGTAGCCTCTCCAAGAAATACATTCTGAAAAGATACCCAAAGAAAATCAACAGCACCTTTAAATCTAATTTCACCAGCTTGAATCTTTCAGTCCTCAGCTAAGATCAATCATACTGACCAGCCACAACCATTTATCAACTGTGGAACTCTCTCCCCACTGAGCTAAAACTACAGACTGACATTAACATCTTCAACAGAGGATTAAAACGGTGGTTGAAGTCGGGACAGAACTGTTCACACACTCATTTTAATATATGAAA
>JAVQKC010071361.1:0-12141 GCA_036025475.1 Philypnodon macrostomus | reverse complement strand
ATACATTACGCAATACATTTTATGCCACAGTATTGTGTCATGGATCCAGATTGGACTTGTGGTTCATGTGGGGATTGAGGTGAAATGTAGGGTATTTGTGTTATGGATTTACATGTGTTCTGACTTTGCGGTTGGTGTGTATGTGTAGACATGCCTGTGTTGGTTCCCACCGTGAATGAGTGTAATTGGGATCTGATGCGTGACAGGTGTGGGTGATCACTGTGGGTGTATTTAGTCGTGGGTAACAGGTATGTCTGTGCGAGTGCGTTGAGGATATTTTCCCGTCTGCGTGGAGTGGTCCCTGTCTGAGGTTCACTACGTGTTTGAGAGGAGAGCGGGAGAGCTCGGCCAAAAGAAGCGGGTTAGGTCAAGGGAGTTTAAAGGGATCCCAGGAAGTGACCAACCGGGTGAAGAAGTGTAACATGGAAGCCTGTACCTGTGTGTGATGTTATATGGAGAGCACAAATAAACTGGTGAATTATATTCCTACGAGTCTGAGCGATTGAGTCCAACCTGCACACACCTCCCTGACATATTGTACTATGGTTGGAGTTAAGACTGCGCATAACAGGGATAATTTTTAAGGGTAAAACTCTGTTCACCGTAAACTGGCAAAGAATACACTTAAACTGACACTGTGAAAGTATAAACTCAATGACAAATCAGGACGAAACTGTCATGACAATATCTATATGTATTTCTCTTGTGTTAAAGCTGTTTTCTGAAGGTTTCCTAAAATAATAAATTCAAAAGCTTAAATGAACTATCTGACTTTGTTCTATGATGTGAAGCAGGTTATTTAGCATTTATTTCAGTCTTTCACCTGGTCTCTACAGCAACATCAAATCAGAGTGTAATAATTATGACAGATTACCTACTAGCTAGAACTATACCTAGAACAGGGTCAGATTTTCCATTATTTTATTTATTTATTAAAATTTTATTATTATTTTTTAGCAATTTAACTTTTATTTATTTATAAAAAAGCCTCTAGACTATAGCATTAAATATATGTTTGGTATTTTCATTTTAATTTCCCTTTATTTATTTACTTTTTTCATTTTTAAAATTCTCTTTTAGGAATGCCAGAAAGAAGGGGTGAATAAAACTAAACACTTCTGGAGATTCAAGTTTATTTCCTTGAGGAGAGAGGATTCAACAAAAAGGTGAGCTTCCCCATTGTAGTCTGTAGGGGGCAGTGTTATTCCTGTTGACGATGCATAGTGTAGCTCCAACATGCCAGCCGGCCTGGGGCCCACATAATGCACCGTAGATGAAGAGGACTCAGTGGAGCATACTGCCTCCAGACTTGTACCAATGCCTTTTCAGCTCTGTGCCTGATGAATTTTTTATCTGTAAAGCCAACAGATGCAGACATTTGAGAAAAGCTCCAGTCGTCGGCAGCTGAGTCAGTTGTTCAAAAGAAGAAGGAAAACGGGACCTTTGTGAATGGAAATGCCACTTTCCAGCTCACAGAAAGATTCATCTATATGGATATTACACTGCCATATTTATTTATTATGCACATAGGCTATAGCATGTGTGTTAATATTTATACTCAGCATTTCCTATGGAAGTGCAAAAAGAGGAGCTCAAAGTGTATAGAATGATTTCAGGGCAACACTATGTAACATTTCAGAATAGCTGCACTTCATTCATCTTTCATGCCTCTTCAACTAAAACACATGCCATTGTTATGTCTCATTATGTGTGTTGTATAGACCAATGTTTAAGTACCACCTCTGTTCCAAGTACCCATTTGACCAAACTGAGACTGAGACTAGGTCTAAATCAGGGGCAATCCAAGACTAAATGACTTAACCATGGCTACCCCCCCCGGGTCTAATCCAGTTTTGAAGCAGTTATAAACCAGGACTAAACTGGGTCTAAACCAGGACTAAACTGAGTTTAAACCAGGACTTAACTGTATCTAAACCAGGACTTAACTGTATCTAAACCAGGACTAACCTGGGTCTAAACCAGGACTAAACTGGGTCCAAACCAAGACTTAACTGTGTCTAAACCCGAACTGAACGCTACTCAATATTATCGAATATCGAGAGCTTTTCTGAGGCAATATAGGGTCCTTCTAAATGAGATTATTGTGACAGGCCTACCCTTGATCTAGTCCCTGAAAAGATCACGTGTAAAACATAATTTTCTATTTAAAAACATCTGCTCTTGCTAAATCCGAGTTAAGTATCTGGTGTGGTTTGCGTCATGAGGAAGTGTTTTAAGTGAACATTTAGCCTGTTGTCCTTGGTGCATTTCCATAAACAGGATTCATTTATTATTAAAGAAGTGCACTGACATTTTTACAGCCGCTTCTAAAATGGCCTGGTTTAAAACACTAGAGCTCACTGTTGTTGAACGAAATAACGAAATAAAGATGTATTAATGGCATATGCTAACACAAAAATAATGAGATATATAACACAAAATATATTGAGTAAAGGTTTATAAAATTAATAATAATAATGCATTAGTTTTATACAGCACTTTTCTCAAGATTCAAAGACGCTTTACATTACATTATTCATTCACTCCACAGTTACACCCCAGTGGTGGTAAGCTACTTGTGTAGCCACAGCTGCCCTGGGGCACACTGACAGAGGGGGTGGCTGCCAGTCTGCGCCTACAGCCCCTCCAACCAATCATTCATTCATTCATAGGTAATGCAGGTTAAGTGTCTTGCCCAGGGACACAACGACAGTGTGGGCTTGGACGGGGACTGGAACCATCGACCCTCTGGTTGAAGGGCGAGCACCTATCCACTGCACCACTGCCGCCCGGGTTTAATGTAATAGCGCCCCCTTTTGATGGAGCAGACTTTATGTGATGATTTATTTCTTAAGATTTCATTAATTGAATAAATTTCGTAAAAAAAATTGTTATATCTAACTTAGATTAACAAATGAGACCACTACTGTCTACAAAAAAATAATAATAAAGGAATAAGAATAAGAAAATCTTTATTTATCCCACAATTTGGAAATTGCGGTATTTAAAATATTGTCACATTGTGAACATTGCCACATTGTGCTTTGACAACCCCCCAAATGGCCCATGAAATCAATTCAAATATCCACATAATATATTAGTGAAAAAAAATCTTAAATGAAAAATAAATTGAACACCATTTTTTAAATTTCCATAGTGTTGATACATACATACAATCAACACACAAGTCAATAAAAATAATCATGTACATTAATTGAACATACATTGGTGGTATTGTATAGTGGTATGTGAATTTGCCTATTGTTTATCCACAGCAGATCGGTGGCTCAGAGGAATCCTTAATAAAGATTAGGCCATTGTTGCAGTTATTTCAACAGAAAATACCAGGATGTTTACCAAAGTTAAGTCTTGAGGTCGTAATACAGTTTTATTGGTGTAAGTCTGATGTAAGAGCAGCTATGTTCACATCAAACAGACTGTGAGATGATGGCTCAGAGTCGTATTCTGACTGGGGCTGGATCTTCAATTAATGATACATCATTAAGGTTAATATCTTTGAACATGCCACTGTGTTTTTATAGGCGTGTGTTGCGTGTTATTGTGGTTGTATTTTTGGGGGTGGTCAGGGGGCATAGGTGCAGTATGGCTGGTGTAGTAAATGAATATAAAGCAATACGAATACAATTGCTGGGTTGCAAATTTCAATGTAATGATGTTATACCCTCAGCAGGGGGCCGGGGGGGCCGGGAGGGCGGGGCCATTCATTCATCTTACGTTGTCCAATTATCTGCAATATTGCTTTAAAATGACGGTCATTGCAGAAACCCCATTAGATAGTTCTCACAGGGACAGCATTAAGTCATGTGCTGTGTATGTGGATTCTTGCTGCTGTCTTTTGTGTGTTTATTGTGTGTGTTTTTGTGTGCTTATTTCAGAGTACAGTCGTTTCGAGGCTAAGATCCATGACCTCAGGGAGCAGATGATGACCAGCAGCATCAGCTCCAGCTCCACCTCACTGCGCTCCACACAGAAACGCACGCTCTACGTCAGGTAACAACTACACACATGAGATAAAACAATGTCACGAGGGACACAGACGCACAGATATTCACAATAACCCCAGACAATTTCATTTAGTCCAGTGCCTCTCAAACCATTGTTCATGTCCAGTGGTGGTCTTGATACGTTGCTTCAGTTTGATGTGTGTGCCACTGCTTAGTGGTTTTGATCTGGTTTATTCTTTGTTTGCTTCAGTTAGGTTCAGACCTGATTTAGTCTGTGTTTATTTCTGGTTTGACCTAGTGTTGTTCTGGTTAGTTTAGTCCTGGCTTAGACATGCTTTAGACAAGTATTTTGACAGATTACCTCACGTCATAAACAATGTAAACTAAGCCTTTGGAGGAAGTAGCTATAAAGTGGAAGTTTGTTCATAGAATAGATCCGTAAGCAAAACAACTCTTAAGCTAATCAATTTCAAAACTGTGCATCACCTGTAGCCGTTCTATCTATGTACACCACAGGACATTCAGGACGTACCCAGAACCCAGAGGAGAGCCAGTGTCCTTCAATCGGACTCAGCCACATGAGACCCTTATCACAGCTGTGGACAGTGAGAGGGTGAAATGAAGCTTATCAAATCTTAACAGCACATTTAGACCGTCTGCTAATACTGTCCTGTTGCCAGTGTTAGACCTCTGCTGGTGCTCTCTGTTGAGTATTGAAAGATGAGCTGGCATTTGGTTTAGCAGATGTTTTGGATTGTTGCCCGTTTATTTGAGGCTACAAACAAGTAAAACTACCTAATGCAGTGTTTCTCAAACCATTGTATAGATACTGTTCAATAGTACAATAGGGTTTAGGCTTAGTTTGGATTTAGACCCAGTGTAGCCCTAAAGCTATAACTTCGTATGATGAGTTATGAGCAGGACTACCAAGTAACTGCCTCAGGCCCCAAGTTGAAATAGGGCTTAAAAACACGTTTTTGTGTTGCCATATTTCTGGGTCAGACGATACTGAAATGTCATACTTTATATAGCCTTCCCTGGTATTTGTATCTTCAGGTGCTCTCTCCGTCTTAAGGGGGGTAGGCTGGTTAAGACTTGGTTTAGTCCTGGTTTGACCAGTTTAGACTTGGTTTAGTTCTGGTTTGACCCAGTTTAGACTTGGTTTAGTTCTGGTTTGACCCAGTTTAGACTTGGTTTAGTTCTGTTTTGACCCAGTTTAGACTTGATTTAGTCCTGGTTTGACCCAGTTTAGACTTGGTTTAGTCCTGGTTTGACCCAGTTTAGACTTGGTTTAGAACTCATTTAATCCATATTTTGGACCTCTTTGAGTCCTGCTTTAGACCTGCTTTAGACCTGCCTTGGTTCTGATGTGGTTTGTTTCTGGCTTTCCTGGTTTCCTGGTTTAGTTTTAGACCTTTTAGTTCTGGTTTAGACCTTTTTAAGTCCCTGTTTAGTCCTGATTTAGTTAGCTTTTTATTTTTTTGAGAAGTTTTGGGGACTAACCTGGCTTAGTCCTGGTCCTCTTTTGATCCATGTGGGTTGGACCTGGTTTAGGCCTGACCTAGTTTCCTGGTTTCAACTTAGTTTAGACTAGACCCTCAGTGGTTCCCTCCACCTCTTTGGCCCCGGTTCACTTGCACTGGCTGCTACCCAGTCCCCTGTCCCTATAGCACAGTGGATCATGTGTCACCTTGTTGCACTGACATTTACATAGAGAATATCTTAACACTTCAGTGCACTCTTCATCAACCAATCAGCTGCTTCCTCCAGGCTCATCCCAGCCTTTGATTGGATGATGGGTTTGTGGTAACAGACCAGGGGGAACGGTTCACACAATCGTCATTTATCATGTCTCTGTGTCAGATATAACCTTGAAATGCTACCAATGTGATTTTAATTATCGCCCATGTACTATGGGACTAAATCAATAATAACTCAGGTCTAAACAGAGGAATAAAAACAGAACTAAACAAGGATTTTACAAGGTCTTAAGGAGGATTAAATCAGGTCTAAACCAAGACTAAACCAGGATCAAACGCCATCCAAATCAGGTCTAAACCAAGACTAAACCCCGATCAAACGCCATCCAAATCAGGTATAAACCAAGACTAAACCAGGATCAAACGCCATCCAAATCAGGTATAAACCAAGACTAAACCAGGACCAAACGCCATCCAAATCAGGTATAAACCAAGACTAAACCAGGATAAAACGCCAGGTCTAAACCAAGAGGGACTAAACAGTGTGTTATAGAAGCTCTTGTAGATAACAGTTGGTAGGTTTGTGACTGAGAATATCCCAGCAACTATGGGCCACAGGCGGGGCACATGCTGGACAATGGTCAGTTAGTTGTAGGGCTAATACAGAGACATACTGTACAGAAAACCAGTCACTCTCGCTCAATCCATTCTTTCAAGATAAAAAATGTTTTCACAATGGCTAATTCTCCCAAGACATGTTTTTATATGGTGGGGGAAATCTCCTGATAGTATGCACATTTACACAAGGAGAACACACATACTTCACACATTGTAGTCAGCTGGCCCGAGACTTCAGGATGCAAAGCTGTTCAATACTATTAAAATAATGTCTTTAGCCATTACATTGACTCCCAAATATTAATTCATGTAGAAAAGGTCTCATTGCCTGATATTAATTATTATTGCCTGAAGTCTATAATTATAAATCTTGAATGGTGTGTTACATGTTAAATTAAACGCATGAATGGAAAAATTAATGTTTTGAGAATTGGCTTTTTGATCAACACGCTTGTGGCTGATTGAAACCATGTCAACACAGGCTATAGACTGATTAAATATGTTCACGTCTGGGACTAATTCCTGGGATAAGTTACATACCGGCATTCAGGTAATAGACCGAGCCCTACAAAAGTGCGTCACATGAAATCCACTTACTAGGCTTTCTCAAACAGTCACTCTACATTGTGTGAGAATAACCAATTTATGAAGTACCTAAGTGTCATGAGCTGTTTCGTGATATTCTGGTGAATCGGGCAATATAGGTGTTTCAATGTTAACGTAATTTAAATGCTGTTCAAACAGAATAAAATAATAATATATATATATAATAAGAATAAACAGATATTATTCGCTCTGTTCTATTGAGTGGCCATTGGTGTTATATGGCTGCCACGTGTCTGTCGGTCTGTCCCAGGGCAGCTGTGGCTACAGAGGTAGTACAAGCCTGTCACTGTGTGAATGACTTAATTGTGAATAGTGAGATTGAGAAGGCTTAAGGCTGTACTCTATAAGTGAAGAAAAATGTAGACATTCAAATTATGCACAGTACATTTTAACGTTTTGGTAACACTCACTTCTGTTTAGCCAAGGCATTAATAAATATGTAATTACCCATAGTTTATTGAATAAGCAGTTTATATAGATACCTAACACCTGTTTACAAATTTGACTGCCAATGAGGTCAATACCAGTATTTATAACTTGTGTTAATTAATAATATTATGGAACTGTTTTGCAAATCTAGAATACCAATGCAGTTAAGTCCATAAGTACATTGAATAGGGGGTACTCATACACAATGCAATGATCTAAACTGTATAAATATTAGTGAATGTTGTCCCAGGTGGAATCTCAGTCTGGACACAGGCCTGGTTAATTCATGAGGAGGTTTTAGGGCTGCGCTCATGTTTCTTGGCGACGTCGTGGTTTGTTTTATTGATGAAGAGATGAAGCAGGGACTTTAGACATTATTTCAGCTCTATTTCCTTCACACATACTACACAAACACACACTGTCTTTTCTATCACCGTGAGGACATTTCATTCATCTTTATCTGCTTATTCCTGTTGAGACTAACTATGGGCAGTAGGTGGGGTAGACGCTTGACAATGGCTAGTTAGTCGCAGGGCTGACACCAAGACATACACAGACAGAAAACTGATCATTATCACTAATTTTGATTGACCAATTGACCTGCCTTTGGATAGTGGGAGGAAGCAAGGTAAAAACCCACAGTTACGCAGTGAGGACTTGCAGACTCCACAGGTAAATTTATAATCTCATACAATGATAGTTAATAGTCAGATTTCTTCTAAACCGAGCTTTTCATTTGTAGATGTGTAACTAGTTACCGTAAATATGAAGGAACTACACGTATACAGTATGTTCTGGGTTTGTCCACAGTATGTATCATGAACAGGCTCACACACACACACACACACACACACACACACACACGTTTATACTTCTGTCCTAGTTTGATTCATTCCCTCTGGACTCTCTCACAACACAAGGTCACTGATTATGACTACAGCAGCTCTCTATCTGTCTTACAATGTAAATATTCACACAAAGCAATACCTCCCATTTGAGCTTAAAAACAGTTTGTAAAATAAAGGTAATTAAAGGTCCTATATTGTGCTTTTCATGTCTATTATGTCACAGTCTATTATGGGAACGCTTAGGTTACATTTTATGTCATTAAACACGCGACAATGATCTAATACAAGCCGTTTTGTGGAGCGCCGACATAGAAACTGTAAGTCTGTAAGAAAGCTGTTCCTGTGTCAATCCTGTGCCGGATCCTGTGCCGGATATATCTTCTGGGATATAAACAAAGCCTCGACACCCTCACGGCCGACCACACATCTTCTCCAATCAGATATGTGTATGAATGGTGGTGGCAACAGGGATTATCTCTGTGTTTTTGTTGACAGTGCAGGAGCAGGCAGACCCAATTAGTGGTTTAGCCTCTAATTATTACGTCACTTAGGGTCTGTCTGTTTTCAGGACTATAGCTCATCATGATTAATTATTCAAACATGCCCGAATGAGACAAATCACAACTTTGTGTATGAGTTTGAGGTAGAAACAACATTAGAACATTGTTAAAAGCTCAGAAAAGTCCATTTTGCAGAATATAGGTCCTTGTTTATAGGTACATATCAACATTCAGTCTTTAGGGGGGTAATGTCACAGAAAAACAGACAACCAATCACTTTAGAACTTTAGATAAATTCTCCTAATGCACACATTTCTTTAGATAGTGAAAGGATGCTGAAGAGAACCCACCGTAACACAATGAGGACATGCAGACTCCACTCAGAGAGGTCATCCAGTATATTTCATTCATTTTTCTGTGTTGTTGATCCACAGGGCGTTGTTTGACTTTGATGGCAGTGAGGCCGACCCCAGCGCTCCGAACCAGGTTTTGACGTTCAAATTCGGAGATATCCTTCACGTGAGCAGCGCTGGAGAAGAGGAATGGTGGTCCGCCCGGCATCTTAACCCCCCGCCCCCCACCTGTCCCGAGGTGGGGGTCATACCCAGCCGCAGGAGGTCAGTACCAGCCAATGGCATAAGGCAGTGGTTCTCATATGTCTGCACGATATGAGAAAAACTTTTGATAAAGGGAAACTTTGAAACTTTTCACTGTTTTGGTCACATTTCTTCTTCACAGAGCGCCCCCTACAGTTTCAGAGAATACCACTGTCCACATAATACACACAAAGAATATAGACTTTATATATAGACTCTAGACGGTCATAAAACTACTGTTCAACACAAAAACAACAGGTCTGCTCAGTTTGGCATATTTTTATTTCTTGGATCTCTCTCTGTAAACGCCTGTTTAAAAGACATTTGAGGTTTTGGCGAGACCTGTGACTTGACCCGAGACTTCCCCGGACATTCATCCTGGCACGGAAGCTTCATTCACCCCACAACAACTCATTTAGGATCACGCTTGATTTTAACACCTATTTTTCGTATATACTTACAAATACAATATTCAACTTTAAACACTTCAGATACTGTGCCTCTCAAATCCACATGCAGGCAAATTCTGTTTTGAGAAAGCTATATTTACAGCTCATTTTTGGCTAAATTACCTTCATTTTCTCAGCAGCTGGTCCACCTCAGATCTCTTTAGAGGTAGCACCAGTTTTCAGAGAGTTTTTTTTTTTTTGTTGGACATGTCTCAACAGAATATGCATGCAAAGATATATGCAAAGATGTCTCCCGTGCACCTTTACTGAGTCATACTGCCTTTGTGTCTTTTGGCAATGCACTTCAACCAACTTTCCTATGTACACAAGAATGTGATTCGAGAGCCCTAAAAATTAATTCATTAATCTTACTACTTTTCCCATTAGGGGTACCTGGTGTCTTGGACAATGGCCACTTAGTCGCAGGGCTAACATGCACAGCCAGACAACCAGTTACGGTCACATTTATTCACTAGAGGCTATTTAGATTCCTAACACATAATAATAATAATAATAAATTAGTTTTATACAGCACTTTTCTCAAGACTCAAAGACACTTCACATTACATTATTCATTCACTCCACAGTCACAGCCGGTGGGGGTAAGCTACTTGTGTAGCCACAGCTGCCCTGGGGCACACTGACAGAGGGGATGGCTGCCAGTCTGCGCCTACAGCCCCTTCAACCACCACCACATTCATTCATTCACATGCATATCTTTGGGTGCTGGGAAGAAGCCGTATACCTGGAGAGAACCCACAGGAAACGTGGGGAGATCAGGCTGACTTTATTTTGTGTCTAACCTTAGTTTACCTCCGTTTACCTCAGTTCGCTTAATGTTATTTTGAGGCAACAGTCCCCAGGGTTTATCACTTCATTTAGTCATCAACAGAGAGGAACAGCAGGCGGAGGTGCAAATATGACAGTGAATATGGATAGAGGAATACTGAGCTGCCAAACAGGAGGCTTAGAGGAAGACAAGATGCAGTGAAAGAGCATATGAAGTTAGTCAATAGGGTTAGCTGGAGGCAGAGATACAATGAAATATTCTCTTGTAGTATCAAATTATGATTATGATTGAATTAGTGCTTTGACAAACGATTCCTTCATCAAGAAATCTGCTCTTTGAAGAAGTGGATCTCAAACCTTTCACACTATCAGCACAGAAAATATTTGTCTCTTCAAGGACCATTTAGGGTCCAAACCGAAATTAAGCTAGGAATACATGCAGAAAAAAAAGCCCTATTTGACCTAGAGCAGGACTAAATTAAAAAATTGAGTTTTGACATTTGGATTACAGTTTCCAAAATATGTCTGAGGAGAAATTCTCAGCAGAGTTTTTATGGCAATCTATGAAAAAATGAAGTTTGTTATTGTAGGGGGCCCTTGTTGGATTTTATGGTATTAAGAATGCTTTTATTTGTTTGTTAGTTAGCCTGACTCAAAACGTAATTTACATATTTTGAGAACACATCCGGTCAATAAAGGGTCAAAGCTGTTCTAAAGGTCCTATGCTTTTTCTGCACATTTCTAATACCAGCTGTTTTGTGGAGCTCCAACTTGGACTCAGGTCTCGTTAAGACACTATTTGTGCCAAACTCCAACCACTTTTGACTTTTTCTGTGATATGACGCATTGACACCCTCACAGCTGAACCAACGTCTTCTCCACAGGTTTCTAAATGTAGGTAGCAACAATGATTCTCTGTGCATTTGTTGACAGTGCAGGAGCAGGCAGGAGCACTATCTGGAGAGGAGTGGTTTGCTCCTATTTGTTACATCTGTTTCATGATCCTGTTTCAGCTCTTGACTAGGACAATAGCTTAACATAAATAATGACTCAAACATGCTCTAGATTAATATATGTGTTTGAGGTTGGACATGGTTTGAAAACTAAAAACTAAAAAAGTCAATTTTGGGTAATACAGGGCCTTTAAATATTTGGTCAACCCCCAAATTTGGAGCCTTCCAATTGAACAGCAACAAGTGTTTCCAATCTCTGTTTAATTCACATAAGTCCTCGTATATAGGCCAATCTTTCCCAGTTGCTCCATATTGTTTCGCATTGAACTGACTCTGTATTCGCTGCAGCTCGTTTCCACGGCGACCACAGAGGCAGCCCACACACACTTCCTCCTCATCCTCGTCTTCGTCACGTCTTTACTTAAAAAACTCAGTGTTGGACAGCTGTCACAACCAATTAAAATCTCTGCTAAGAAAATCTGCCAAAATATTTGAAGAAAATTATGGGGTCACACTCTTTGACATAGGCCCTAACTACATTGTATCTGCCTCATTAAGTACAATGTAATACACTGTGTAACAAACTGTAATAACATGAAACTACCTCGTACCTAACCCCAACCCTAACGCATTCTGTATGTACAATGTAGTTATTACAGTTTGTTACACAGTGTATTACATTGTACTT
>JAVQKC010071359.1:0-13359 GCA_036025475.1 Philypnodon macrostomus | reverse complement strand
CCTCACCCTAAACAGAAGAGCTAAAGCATAGCTTCCAAGGCTCTACAAGGCCACAGAAGACCACACACGACCTCCTCCAAAGTAAAGACTCTCCCCCATTCTGTCACACCAGCACCTTTTTAAAGCAACTCTTTTTAAATTGAACTTTTATTATTTTTGTACAAATAAATATAATTCCCTTTTTAAAACAAAAACAATACTGTCCTTTTCCTCTGTCCATCTACTGGTTGTGTCAGAAAACCTGGGGGTGTTACAACTCAAAGGGCAAATGAGAAACAGCTCATGTCCATTGTCCATGCTGTCCTTATGTTCCTCGCCTGGAGATGGCAGTGTCCTCCTGAAGACAAAGGTCAAATGGTGTCTCAGCACTTCTTCATTTCTTGGTTAAAGCGTTCCAGCTTTTCATTTATATTTTGAACTGGAAACCAACAGAATTGCAATCATAGCCATGCAAAGTCTTCAAGGGTCAGACACTTTTTTTCAATATGTGTATGGGACGGCAAGAAACCTGTCAAATCAAGTGAAATTGAAATCTCAAACTTTTTATGAAGTAGGAAGACCCTGTCCCACACTTTTTAAAAACAAAAGAAGTGATGTCGAGGCAATGACTCGACAGTGAGGAGGATGATCTGGATGGAGATAGAGACAGAGATGTTTGTTATGTGTGGGTTGACGGAGGGCCGAGCAGGGGCCCTGCGGCGAATGAAGATTAAAAAACTCCTCTAACTGAGCCTGTGATGTTTTGAGGAGATTTGAGGATAAATTTGAGAGCCTTCACAGAGGCTTACACGCCTGTCAGAGAGCAGGATGAGAGATGGCAGCGGCAGATAGACTCTGAACTCCGGCAGATCTGTGTAAATGATCTGAAAATACTGAAGAGAGCACCGAGATTAAGTATCTATGAAGTTGATATCCTGATCTAAATCATCTTATATAAACAGAATGCTTGAATAATTAAATATTTTCTATGAATCATTGTTCATTCACCTAGTCATGTGCCTCCAAGCTGGCGATGATTCTCACACTGATTTTGACAAAAGTTGAATGCTCTTTGATGCACTTCCTGACCCAATTCTCTCAGTTTATTGTGTCACATCAGTCTGTCTGTCTGTCTGTCATATTATGGGTATACTATGGAAGCCCTAAGAGGACTTACTTTGCAACAACTATTGTTTTCCTGAAATCCTGAGATAATAAAAAACAAAAAAACAAAAAAAAAACAATAGTAGTTTTCTCGTTTATTAACAACTTTATTGTCTCAGGATTTCGGGAAAAAGATGATTAAAAAACAATAATCTTAGGAAAACAAATCAAAAATCATTTGCAATGTATGTCCTCTTAGGGCTTCCGTAGTATACCGTATAAAGGAGAATCTTATTGTGTTTTCTCTAAACATAATAACTGATAAAAACATACATAATATATTTTAGAGTGTAAGTGTACAGTGTAAGTGCCACATTTCATTGCCTTTCATTTCTGTCAGCTATGTGGAGTCTGTTCCACCAACAATGGACCTAAGGCGGAGTACAATGTGAGCAGAAGCCTGTTAGTCGCAGGGCTTACACAGAGTCAGACACAGACCTCTCACGTTCATTCACTATGACTAGATTTAATTCAAAGTTGTTAATGTTCATCTGTTAAACAGCTTCTGCACGACCACCACTGTCCAGGATGAACAGTTTATACTCACACCAGAGCAATAGCCTTTCTCTTGTGCTGATGTACTGTGTGTAGACACCACTCCTCCACCTCACGCTCTCTCTAATGAGCTGTGTGCAAGAAAAGCAGATGCTCAATTAGCCTCTGAATCTGGGCAGACGGGATCACGCAGCCAACAATTTCCTGTTTCTCACCTCTCACCATCTCTGTACAGCTCACGTGAAAATGAGTCAAAATAAATGTCATCTTACAAAAACGTACACTAAAGCACAAAATCTTCACAATTTTCCACAACATAATCCAATATCTATATGTTAAAGCTGCCCTACCTGATTTAGTGACTGTAAAAACAATCGTACGTTTGAATGATCCCTTTTGCTAATAGTTGCTTTTGCTAGTTGTTTAAGCTGTGAAATAAAACATCAGCTCCCTAACATTGTTCCTGATAGATTCTACTTCTAGATAAATAATGGACGTATCGACCAATCAGAGCGCTCCCGCACAGTGGAAGCCTGTGACTGGTTAAACAGTTCTAAAACAGCTCTAAAACAAAAACCGTTATCACACAGCCCACAGGTGACCTCAAAGTCTCATTTAGTTTCCCTCAGGTGACTTCTTTTATGCTGAACTAATGAATAAATAATTATCTTTGCTAAAATACTGTCATGTGGCGGGATAACAGCGAAACACAAGTAATGACTAAACATAACAAAATAAAACAGGAAACAGGAGATCATGACGAATACAGGGACACATAAATTGTAACTCACTGCCCTCTGTGCATGTCACAAATAGAAATCTAAACCTAAATACAGTGTATACAGTAGAGGCTTGACTAGATGTGACCAACAGGAGGGGCACAAGGTCTTAATTTTTTGTTGTTGCTGGGGAATGCAATTCAATCTCTCTTCCAATCACATGTCTCCCCCTTCATCAAAGTCAAAGTGTCTCCTGTTTCCATACACCGCTATGCACTGAGGAGTAGATTTTACTACACATAGTAAACAGTTGCTATTACATATATCCTAAATATAGAATGTGAGTGAATTACTTTGTGGAGTTTTTTTGACTGAGGATCACAGGAGGCAATAATGATAATAATAAAAAATTGTATTGTTTTTTTCATTTTAACACATGCATGTCTTTAGACAGTGGAAGGATAAAAGGAGAACCCACAGTAACACAAGGAGGGCATGCAGATGTGCAGAGGAAGGAGGAGAATAGTTTGTGGCTCCGTGCAGTGCTGGCAGCTGCAGAATCTCGTACACATCTTGGTGGGAGCTCTGTGTGCTTAATAATCCATATCTAGTGATTCATTTAGTAATGTTCACAGATGTGTGGGCTTCCATATTAGATCAGTCTCATAAAGACTGGTTACAACAAAGTTTTCAAACGTCTTTTGCTCTCTGGCTTATTCCCTTTATGGGTCACAGATGACTGGCTCCTTTGACAGCAACTATGGGCCTTAGGTGAGGGTACATCCTTCATTATGGCACGTTATTTACACGGTTGACACATATAGACATACACTAACAATCATACTTAAATTGACAAACAGATTCAGCTGCATTTACTTGGGGTCCATTTGTTCCCCCCTACCTCAAATAAGCAGATACTAGTATTTACTCACTGTTGCAGTATACCTATTGCAATATTTATACAGTGATTTACAAAGAGAGTACTCAGTGGAATATTGTCGAGGAGGTAGAGTAGATCATATATCATGTGACTTTACAGTAAACACAAAACAATAGAGAGGTGTCCCTATGGCTGATCATCTCTGATTTTCTCCAGAAAACCAAACATAATATACAGTATTTATTCTGACAAAACGGTCACTTGAGATGAGCAGGGAGATGTAGATAAAGATTACATGTGACCGGACACAGTGAGGCCGGGGCAAGTTCTTTAAAGTCAGCATTATGTCCCTATAAATCTTTGTGCCATTATGACAAGATCAAATCTAAAAAGTCTTATCTTTTTGACCTCATTTATTAATCGGGACTACATTAGATGATCAGTTAGCAATTTTAAAACTACTATAACTAATAATAAATCCTGAGTGTCTGTGTCAGCAGCCATCCTCGGACTGCACCTGGAGGCTGTGTTTCTGATCAGACCCACTCCTTCTCTTTGCCAAGGATCGGGTGTCCACTGGAATCCACTGTTTCCTTTCTCCTTGTGAGCTAAGAAAATAACTGGGTGAAACGTGAGTGTGCTCTAGAGGCTGTTGAGGAGGGCGCCTGTGCGTGTTGGGGGTGGTGGGTGGTGCTTGGCTGGAGTATTCAGAAATCGAGGGGTGCTTTTGGGGGAAAGATCTGCAACAGCTGTGACCTATTTCGGCACCATCTCTGGTTCCTCCTGTGCAGTTTCTTAAACGTGACTTTGGACTGTACTTCCACAAACACATTACAGTCACACTGGTTAGATGCAGGGTATTCTCTGGCAATGCTAATAGTCCAAATAAGCTCTTACTTCTCATTTCTCATGTTTACAGCTGGAGAGAATAGTAAAGGTGCTCTAAATACTAATATTGTCATCTTGCTTGGTATTCATAACTTCAATTCATCACATATAGTCCAGAAACTCAACACACTTTACGATTAAGTCACTGGTGGAAGTAAATTACCTGTAGCACACCACCCCAAGCACACTCATTCATACATGGGTAAGATATGTCTCGTCAAAGGATCCATTGGCAGTATGGACCAAGTGGAAAATGCATTCAGATCAGTGGGCAACTATATAACATGACAAACTACAGAAAGTAAAGTGCATTTTTATGTAACTTCCAAAAGCACATTAACTAATTGTAAGATATTCTCTTACATATAAAAAGTCTGCCTTTATTCTCACTAAGTCATTTCTTCACGTAAACAGTGGTCACAGTGGACGTCCACAGACCCAGCACCCTTAGATATAACCAACCCATGTGGCCACCTCAGCATAGGTTAAAGGACAGAGTATATCAAACATGTTTAATGCACAGAATGTATTTCCCACAGAGTGCGGCTGCAGCCTCTCACAGCCACATCTGGACTGACTTAGCTGCACTCAGGAATGTGCTCCTCTCACTCTGGGCCATGTGGAAAATACATAGATTTACAAAAAATGGTTTGCTTACTGTAAATCCCAAGTGAGTACGGTGATTGATTTCACTTCTTGTTTAAGTTAGAGAGACTTTATGAACATGCATCATTAAAGGGTTTATTCTTAAGTGAGGATTCTCTCTGATAGCATGGGAGTAAATGTAATAACAAAAATCCTGCAGATTGTGTTTTGTTAATACATTCCGGGATGTGTGTTTCAAACCTAGGAAGTAGACGTAACATGTTTTTGTTTGTTACAAGCTCTGTCATGTCATATTTGAATGTGCATTCACCTACAAATGCAGCGTCATGACTAAACTTCATTTTAGATAAAGCTGGAGGCTTTTGTGGCTGTGGCATAGTGGGATATTTACTGAAACACATGCAAAGTAGAGTATACTGTGGTTGGTTGTCTCAGTGTTTTTCCTGCATTTGACGAACTGAACATAAAAAGGCCCCATCTTGTCCATTCATAAAAAACATGTATGTCAAATTATGTCATGGCCGAAGGTATTGACAATAATACATAGAAACATATAAATATAATTTCAGTAAGGCACCTCAAAAATATATTTTTTAGTGTTCCAGAGCACAATCCCACAACTCTGGTATATTGATCAATATAGGCCTTGTGTTGCCTTCGGGTCAAATTGACCTGTTTTGAGTTTTTAACCAATTCAAAAATATTCTAAATATACATGTTTTTGGCATGAAATTACCTGGCTTTAGCTTATTTTGTGTGACAAATAAAAAGTTTTTGAGCACACATGCATCTGTGCTCTAACACATTGAGCATCTTCAGGTCTATTTGACCTGAAGGCAACACAAGGGCTTTACTGGTGGCATATGAGATGCTAGGGTGGGTAAAAGTCTTACATCTCATTTGCATTACAGGTTAGGAGTGCTTGGGGTAATGCTCCATGGAACAATCAGTCCAAAATGTCTTCTGTGTTTGAGTGGGGTCATCTTTAACTAGTCCTCTTTAACTAGTCCTCCTCATGAAGTTGTATTGTGAGTGTAGTCCTGATGGCACGGCGCTGAAGCTTTTCCAGTCAATTTGTTTGAGTAACGTTAAGTGCAGTCCAGACAGGTGACTCTTATTCAAAATGTGGTAGGATATAACATTTATATAGCCAGTAACAAATAAGGAGAGTCTGCCAAGGAGGAATATTTGTGATTCCACATTTCTGTAGATTTAATTTATGTGTTTGTCAAACTTAAGATTGGTTGTCATCCATAAACGAAGGTGCAGATGTTCTTGTACAATTTCAACTGGACGGTCCATGAATGTAATATCTATATTTTGATGTGCTTTAGAAAAGACAATTGCTTTTGATTTACTTGGATTAAAATGCATCCCCCAAGTTACCGCCGAGATTCACTTTCTCTGACCTGTCTGCACCATACAGTCTCATCTAAACCTGCTACAGAACACAGTAGTCCTTATATACACAGACTACATCCTGGGTGTGACCTTATAATTCCAGTAAACAGTGGATATAAAAGTCTGCAAAAAGAACAACAGAAGCTTTTAGGACTAAATATAGGAGGTCGATGGATGGGGTTACATCTGCTATTACTCTATCCTTACCTCTGCATTAAAATCAATACACCACACATGTCCTTTGGGCTGCACTGGGTCAACTCAAGGCCACTGTCAACGTCTCTCCCTTCATCCTACTGTCCAAAAAACATGCATGTGTTATGAGAACTGCTGACTAAACTCCCCCTAGTGAATGAATGTGAAAGTGAATTGTATCTCTTTATGTATCTTTCAACTTAATGACCACTGTGTAAGGAGTTCTCTAACTAAGGCCCATTGATGCTGCCGATTCTCAGCACCCCGTGATCCCTAATGGCAATAAGATGATTTAATCACATAATCGAATGTTTGTAAATATAGTAAATCATATATAATAGTATCAAATATAAATCATCACTACATGCAGGCATTTGAAATACATCACCTGGGCTGGCATTAATGTACTTGCAATTTTCTCCTCCAATATATGTCAAACTTTTCTACATTCTATATTTTTCTTCATCCCAACAGTATTCTGATTGCATAAGATTGCTTTCAGATTCTGAAGTATAAAAATGAACATTGGTAAATACATGGCAAATATAGCAGCATGCTTAGTTCAGTGTTGTTTGTCATATAAGGATACAGAGAAGAAGAAGGCAGCATAACAGCCCTAAATAATAAGATGAATTAATCACATAATTTAATGTTCAAAAATATAGTATTTACAGGGTGGATTGAGTTGTTTTGATTAGAGAAGGAAGATAGGCAGTTGATGTTCAGGTGCATCTGGACAGGTATAATCCTGGCCTTTGAGACAAACCACATCATTTCCTTCCTGGAGCTGAGATAAGAATACAGTCCCGTAATGTGAGAAAGTGATCTCTGGAGAGGCATATGACTCCAGCAGGCTTCTGTTTTCAAACCAACATCACCTTCTCAAAGGGAGGGGCCAAGGAGGCTGAGGCAGGTGCTAAACTATGAGACAAACTCATGGCTAGTACAGAGTCTGTCCCCAAGGCAACAGAGCGTGAACATCATCATGTGCACACGCCTGCTCAGTGTGTGTATATGTGTGTGTGTGTGTGTCAACTGTTGTGAACAAGCGTGCACGTGAGCCTCTGATTGAAGCACCCGCCCCAATTGTGTGTGTCCAAGGACAGCAGCCTCTGGGACAGACTGAGGTCCAGCTGTGGCGTGTAAACACAGCCAATCGGATTAAAGCCATGTCACCTTCACAGACAACACTTCTCAGACAAACAGAGTCTGCCACTAGCACAACATAACCAATCAAAGACATTTATATCAAACGGGCAAGGTTGTGTGGACTGATTTTTTCATTGAATAGCATGAATTTCAAAAGTCACTATGTTCTGTATGAATTCTGACATTGTCTATAAACAAAGTACACAAATACAAAATACACCTTTGCCCTTGAGAGATTGTGTGTCAGCCAGCCCAAGAATTAAACCTCCAACTGGCTTTGCTGAGAGACAAGAGCACTACTTTGCCACCTATACCAACCAAGGCAAGGCACATTTGTAGAGCACATTTCACACAGAGGGCAGTTCTAAGTGCTTTACAGAAATAACAGGCATACGTGAAAGTACAATTGAAACACAACAATCAATAAAAAACAGAAGAGTGCATATAAAACACATTCAGTTGTCATATGCACAGCTAAAAAAAGCCTGGATGTGGTCAGAGTAGAGACCAGTCTTACATCTTCAGGGAGACTATTCCAGATTTTAGCTCCATAAACCTGAACTGCTGCTGTGTTTAGTGCCTGATGTTCTCAGGGTCTGCGATGGGTCATATGGGACTAACATATCAGAGATGTACTTTGGTGCTAAACCATGGAGATACACAAGCAGAATCTATAAAATGCTATATTATTTTTACAGTATGATCTCGGCTGTTTACTCTCACTTACATTACTGAAGTGTCCTTTTGGCAAGACAGTGAACCTCACCTTTTCCCCCAGTCTCTGTGTACTCTGGCTGGTCTGGAGGTGATTTACCATGTATCAGTCTACCATGATACTGACTGAAAAGTGTGACCATACATGCACTATTCCATGATGTGTTGAAAGCCCAGAGCTGTTCAGGGAATTCTGTGTGATTCGAACTTTTCTGACGCACACTGCTTTGGTTTTGATGCCGCCTGTAAACACTCTCAGATATTCTTATTAGACAAATGTTGTTTACTCAATTAGAGCCGACAGGAGAACAGAGGCAGCCCCCACAGCCCCCGCCCAGACCCCCCCCCCCCTTTTTTTTTTTTCCCAGCCCCTGCCAGCTCGCCGCCCGGCCGCACAGCTAATCAAACAGATGTGGGACCGCTGCCTGATGAAACACTTGGAGGGTTTTCAGAACTGCTCCACTTTTGGCCTTGTGATGCTGCACCTGCTTCAGAAATGTTCCCATATTCATCACAGACAGTGTTCAACAACTCAGTTTTAAAAAGACTCGTAGATGATGTGCCCACCTAAGATTCTGCTGTGATCTCTACATGCAGGCATTAGTTTAAATAACCCGGGCTGGCATTAATGTACTTCTGATCCAATTTATGTTACACTTTTCTGCATTCTGTATTTTTCATCACCCCAACACTTCTCTGATTGCATGAGATTGCTTTCAGATTCTAAAGCATAAAAACTGTCTAAAAACTGTCTGTATTTGTAAACACTGGCAAATACATGGCAAATATAGTAATGTGCTTAGTTCAGTGTTGTTTTTCACATAAGGATACGGAGAATTAGATGTTTACAGAAAAGCAGCAGATCAGCCCTAAGTATGCACTGTTGCTTTCATCAGTGTGTGTTAGTGTTATGGCTTTGAGCGTCTTCAAAGATGTACAGTGTATGTTTCATAGGATCACATGTTTGAGCAGGGTACTTCTGTGGCTGTGCCAAACCTGTTTCAAGGTTCATACCCGTGTAATGAAAGCCTGTGTATGTGTATGCCCCCGGGCTCATATGCATTTTTGTTTCATCAAAAAGGTGTATTCTTCTCCTCTTAGGTGGCTCATGTGTTATCTATATGTAAGTTTTTTTAACAAGGAAGTTAAATATGTATTGAAAGTTTCTTTATGTTACTCTCTACATGCTGGAAAAAGATCAGATTAGATGCTTTTTCTCTTTAAGGCCCCCTTTCCCCCTTTTGGCCATGCCTACTTCACTACATCAGCCCAAGACGGTTCCAGATAAAGCGGGGCTCGAGGCTGTTCGCAACACAACTGGAAGAAGTTGTTAGTGCTTCCAGGAGAAGGCAGAGTTTCCCATCTAAAGTAATAGAGAGAGCTAGAGCAGAGATATTCCTGTCCTCAGAGCAATGCACTTTTCTGACTTTAGGCCCTCCATACTATAATAGAGAAGCAGAGCTGGATGTTATGATCACTAGATTGAGCAGGCTATAAAAGGTCTTATAATTCAGATTTTCTGTTTAAGCACGGCTGACGCGAAGATATGTCTCTGTGGTTATGATAAAGGTTAACACATATCTTCTTGTCAGTGGTTTATAGTCTGGTTTCATTTTATTGTGATTAACCAAACTTTACCTATTTTTTACCGTTTTGAACATACAAATTTTGTATACTGGCTATTTTTAGGGTCCTGATTGGTAATTACTGCTTCAAACTTCATACCACGAGACACCCGCCTCAGCTCTACAGGACATAGCCCTGTAGATTTCTACACATATAGGGTGAGTATGGTGGACGTGACTTTCTGAGCATTGCTTGTTCTGTTGTCGTGCTTTCTGCTACTTTTCACATCTTTGCCTACATTTGCTTACACACTGCTCTGTATACGTCCCAGTTTGTTTAGAGAATGCAACTCCTACTGGCATCAACAAGAAGTAAACAGGTGTACACAGTTTACTATCTGGGGATTTAATAATATTGCCAATTTGACTACATTTTACCAACATCACACGATAATCAGGATCTTGTATTGAGGACTACAATGGTGTTGACCACTCTTATAGATGGTCATTTAAATTGGATATAGTTGCTCATGTAAATTCATCTTTGTGACTTGTCATTGGTTACAGAAAGTTGAAGTCTCTATTTGTTAAAGTTAAACATTAAGACAAGATTTACAAAGCGACTGTCTCGGTCTGTTGACAAAATCAGTAATCCTGAAACCACACTGATGTGTACAGAGTGCAGTCTGTGTCCGGGCTGTTTGCATGAGCTGCTTGAGTAGACGAGTTCTTCAGGCAAATGCACAGGCAAAACCTCTCTGTGCTCAGCTCACAAGAGGCAGCTTCAGGCACACGTCTTGAGACATGCATTCATTCATTTTCTGCTGGGGTGCTCGAGCCTGGACAAGGCCCAGTCCCAGGTCTGACACAGAAACATATATTGAAACATATTGACATTCACTTTCAATCGCCTTCACTATATGGGACATTTACCAATTCCCACCATGTTGGCAATTTTCTTAACACATGCATCTTTTTAAGCTTTTTAGGGCCAAAAAAATATAGGTTTTAATTTGTTATATGATTTATGGTAGTAATAAAGTAGTGTGGTTGTCAGCCCTGCCATTAACTGGCCATTGTCCGAGGTATACCCAGCCTAAGGCCCATAGTTGCTGGGTACAGACACCCTGCGACCACATGCCAAATGGCTCTGCTTTGTAAAGTGTGTAACAGAAGGGATCTGTGTGTGTGTGTGTGTGTGTGTGTGTACCAGGAGGAGGATGGAAACAAACCAGAGAAGAGTTTCCATTTCAGCGCCGAGCAGCTGCTGGCCACTTAAGCAGCAACTAACAAAATGAGAAAATGCTGAAGGCCATGAAATATTCATGAAAACATGGGTCTGATGCACTTTCAGATGTATTCTGAGATAATGCTGATTTAAAGCCGAAAGGTTTAATCTGTCAAGAGCCATATTCTCATCAATGTATTTTCCAAAATGTCTTGAGCACTTTTTCTCTCAGTCGCTCTGATTCTGCCCAAAAGAGCTGCTGGTTTCATCACCTGTTTCTGCAACAGTAATATAATGTGTCTCAGAGGTGTCATAAATCTGTGTATGGAATATTATGCTGTATTTTTTTTAAAATCATAATTACAATAAATGATCAAATACACAAATGTGCGTGACACTGGGGGGAGCTGTCGATCTCAGTGTTGTTTGTCTTTCTCAAAAAGCTAATCATTTCCTCAGCTCATGAATCTCTTTGCCTCTGATTTCTGTTGTCTGCAGTGGAGCATCACTCACATATTCATATCTGCTCTTCTCTGTTAGTAACCACAACAACCCAGATGTCCAATTCTTCTTTGTCCAAGTCACAGTGTAGGTATCGTCTCATTCACCTGGAATCAGCCCCGCAACCTCCTTGTTAAGAGGCAGTAGCACTAACCTCTCTAGCCTCTGTGCGTCCCTACTAAACTATGCTGCTTTTTACAACATGTACATACTGAGATGTGAGTCAGATGTGGTCAGTGTGAGAGAGGAGTTCAGTAAAGCCACTTAAAGAACATAGCAGAATCCCAGTTAACACAATGCTCAGAAACATTATTTTAAGTTGTAGCCCTCTTTAGTAGCTGGAGTGTGTCTCTTTAAGCCCTCAGCTCCGCTCAAAGCACTAGGAAGCCTGGAAAGCCAGCTTTGAGAAATGCAAGGCGTAATCTACTCTCCCCACTCTCCCTCCCCGAAGCCCAACAAAGAGCCGCCAAGTCTGTTTGTGATGCTAATTCTACAGGAATAAATATGCGACACAAAATTCCGATGATTTAGGAGAAGAAGGAAGCGAGGTGATCGAAGGGGAGCGTCCTTTAGGGCCCTAATCCGGAACACAGCGTGCCTATCAGGGCGGCTGCAAAATGGGAAATTACAAGTGTTTTTGATGGAGTGAGAGAATGAGAAGCAGGCAGGTGGTGAGGGCGCTTCTCCTCAGAGGACACATAGACTGGTCCTGAGGGACAGAGCACCAGCTACAAGTAAAAGCCAGAACAGTGAAAGGCTAACATGGTACATGCCACAATCAAACTTTATATGTCTATAAACCCTTGGGTGGGCCGCTGCTTTTTCCACTGCTTCACTGCTTAAGAGTCCACTGAAAACACATAAACTGCAAAGGTGGAAGGTAGCTATATACGTAAACTTGATTTTTCTTTATTTATTGATAGTTGATCAAGAGGTCTACAAGGTTCAGATGGTGTTGTTTACTGCTGCTGCACTATTGGAATGTATCATGTATGTCACTACCTCACTGTCAACGCTACTTACTACCTGTGCAATACTATATCATGTGCAATACGAAATTGATTTGAAGTAATTTTACCACCTGTGAAATACTCTACTTACACCTTATCTAATCCTGCCTGCACCTTGTATTTGTATTGTACTTATTTTGTATTATATGTTTATTATATTGTTCACCTATTTTCTTTTCACCATGTACTAATATTGCATGTTACTAGTACTTGACTATCTTAGCGAGTCTAACGGTTCTTCCGATCCAAAGCATTTCATTAGATTGTTGACCTTGTGTTGATTGTGCATATAACAATCAAACAAGTTGAGTTGAGTTGTTAGAAATGGTACAGAAAGTCATGTTGAGCATTTTTGCAGGAAACGCTTTAATTGCTTCCTTATGTTGTTAAATGGATCCAATGTCTTTTAGAGAATGTAATCACTCAATAAAAAATATTCCACAGACAATGTGATGTCACTTATCCGAAACAGGGGCATTCAAATGTAAGAATGCTTGATCTCTATGTCCATGCAAAGTCCAAGTTCGCCAAGTTCAAGTTAAAAGCTGCCCCCAAATCTCTGCCAACCAGAGTGAAATGTTATTCAGCAAAAGGCAAAATGAAAACATGTGGAAATAGTTCCCTGACTCCTCCAGACCTTGCATTTTACGTTGTCCTCTCTCCACATGAGCCCAATGTGACTCCTGGTATGAGTATGTAAATATTGCCAACCATATTATTATGATTGTGATATAGCTATTGCATATTGATGGGTGCTGGTTAGAGCCCACCGTAATACTATAATTTAACAAGGCAAAGGAAGGACAAAACAAGTTAGTAATATACACTTGCAAGGAGGATGCGCAGAGAAAAGGCCCAGTTACAA
>JAVQKC010071327.1:0-31358 GCA_036025475.1 Philypnodon macrostomus | reverse complement strand
AGGCTAAACTAAATCAAGATTAAACCAGGACTAAACCAGGACTAAAGATGGACTAACAAGGCCAAAGCAAGGCTAAACTAAATCAAGATTAAACCAGGACTAAACCAGGACTAAAGATGGACTAACAAGGCCAAAGCAAGGCTAAACTAAATCAAGACTAAAGCAGGTCCAAACCAGGACTAAACCAGGACTAAACCAGGACTAAACCAGGACTAACAAGGCCAAAGCAAGGCTAAACTGGGTCTAAATCAAGACTAAAGCAGGTTTAAACCAGGACTAAACCAGGACTAACAAGGACTTAAGTTGGACTAACAAGGCCAAAGCAAGGCTAAACTAAATCAAGACTAAAGCAGGTCTAAATCTGGACTAAATCAGGGTTAGATCAGGACTAATCATGGTCAAAACTTCATGGGAGGAAGTGTACAACAGATCTAAACAATGGCTTATTATGAAGAAAACCAGGACTTACTCAATCTAAACAGAGTCTACACCAGAACTAAACTGGGACTAAACCAGAACTAAACTAGGTATAATCCAAGTCTACATTAGGACTAAACCAGAACAAAACCAGGTTACGGACTACACTAAAACAAAGCCAGGTTTTACCCAGGACTAAAGCAGGTCCATCAGTTCAGCTCAGCTACTGTATGTGAAACCTCTCTTTGGTCCTCAGAATCTCTGTGCACAGCTCTAGTTGCACTTCCTGTTCCACATTAACACCCATTTCTTCTGTCACTTTCTTCCTCTCATCTGAGAAGCGTGTGATTGACAGACTGGACACATTGATGCCAGATATCTTCACACAAACTGACAGAGAAACCAGTGAAGGACGTGGACTATGTTAATTCGTGTGGCATGTGGTGTTTTTATGCATTGAGATTTCTTTCCTGACTCACACGGATAGCTGTCAATCATTGGGTCAGTCTAAGGTCAAGTCCATATGATGCTAATGCTGTCAGAGCCTGCTATCCTCAATGTCTACATGACTTATCTTGTGTGCTTCTTGTGTCTTAGGTTATGGGACTGATATATTGTGATTGAGGCTGAGGAGCAATGGATCATGATGACCACATGATTAGCACCCTCAGCTCTAGATCTTGAGGCAAGATCTTGGTCAGGGTTAACTAATGAATGGTTAGCCTATTGTTTATTATCTAGGTTTATGTGAGGAAGGGCCTAGAAGGAAACCCACAAGGACACAATGAGGACATGCACAAGTTTAGAAATTGAACCACTATGCCAGCGGAAAATATTGGGCCGTTATTAACAATCTATCAGGCTGACTCATAGTGAAATTGTATTCTCTTCACTCCCTTTGATTACATATAATATTGACTTGTATTCTACAGCCTTACTTCGGTAGATACTGCTCATTACTTCACTTCTCTCTCCAGTCCTAAAGAGGCTCACATACTGTACACACAAGTGCCCATGATATTGATTGCTATAAATACCGAGGCCCCTGTAGCTTGTTGCTGCTCGGCTCTCACTTGTGGAGTGTGGGAGGTTACAGATACAGCCAGGTAGGAGAGGTAGAGCATGTGGTAAACATTAGGGCTTCATGATATCAGAAAAAAACACAAAATAACTGTGTTTGATGTTGCAATTATGATATGATTGGTTATTTTTCTTTTATACATAGTTGGACTTGGTTGACACTTTAGCAGATATTGTGTAGTTTACAAGTCAGACCTGGTAACAAATGAAACCATAACCAGGACTAAACCAAGGCTTAACCAGGACTAAATTAAGTCTAACCAAGAGATAAACCACAACTAAACTTGAACTAAACTAGGACTAATTTAGTACTCATTCAGGGCTAAACCCCAGACATAAATAGGACTAAACCAGGACAGACTTATTCAGTGCTAAACCAGAACTAAACAAAACCAGTCCAGACCTTAACTAGCACTTAATCCGACTCAACCAGGGCCAAGCTAGAACTAAACCAGGGCTAAACCAAGAGTAAACAAAAATTACACCAAAACTAAATTCAGGCTTTATATGGACTAATGTAGAAACCAGAACTAGGATTAGCTTTTTAAAACGATTGTCCAAATATTTGAGACTAAAAAACACTAAACCATTATTACAATATATTTACTTTCTTTTGTATATATACTGCATTTCTGACACAATAATAACTACATTTGCAATATCTTCAGTCCTAGAAAAGAGAGAGAGAGATGAGGTGTGTGTCTTCATCCTCCCAGCCTAAGCTCCCCTTGTGTGCGTGTGTGTGTGTGTGTAAAAGTGGGTGTGATCAACAACTAGTCCGCGAGTCGGCTCCTGGCTATGCACGTTTAGAGTAGCTACCATACCATGCACTCCACTGCTGCTGCTGATCTCCAATCATCCATGCTGGATTAAAATTAAATATTTTTTGGGGGGACTTTTTGGGGACTTGGGACCTGGCACCATGAGCGAAGAGGTCAAAGACAAGGCTACAGGGAAGTCTGCTCACCGCAAGAAGAAAGGCAAGAAGGTAAAATAGGATTGTAAACAACATGGTGTGGCTGATTGAGGGGGAATAACAAAGACATGGCTCAGAGCGTGGAGGAGGACTGGGAAATGAGATTGAATTTGCTTGATTTTTTATTAGCTGTCTGTCTGATTGGAATATAGCTTTTTATTATTGTTTTATATCTTTATTGACAGTTTGATTGGGAATTGTCACTAACATATTCCTTATAATGTACCTCTGAAGCTGGAGATACATTTGTTTATAATGTTTGTTTATGAGTGTGTCTATATACCCATTCAATGTTGTTGACATATATATTTTAGCTTGTTTTTACATATTAGTAATTGTCATCGGTCTCATGGTTTGATACTGTGAGGTCCAGTCGATCACTTAGCTGGTTACACTTTTGTTGTGTGTTTTTGTCTGCTGCCTGATAGAATTATTACATTTATTAAAATAGCAATGGTTCGTTGGCAGATAGGCGGACTCTCTCTGTGAAGAGCTGTTATGCTTACAATACAGTAAGCATTGTATTATACAGCAAAACAGTTTAAATGCGGACAACAGTAATTGCCAATAAAATAAAATAATCTGATTCATGTATTTGATATTATGAACATATATTGAGAGCTGTAATGAATCTGTTCTTTGTTGCATTTCATCAAGAACCATTGGCACCGGTGGAGTAAGGCACCACATCTCAAGATTAAAACATCTTTCTGTGCTCCACGTAGATTCAATGTACGTGGATCTAAATTGTCTAAATTGTCCCTGATCCTGAAGTAGGAAGTGGCATAACTTGAAGCCACTGATGGCAGTAATCCAATGTTAGCTGTGCACTGCGTATACTGTGTATTTGTATTTCTTTGAGCGCTGCTGGCTTAGCATCTTTTTTGTACCTTATGTTTAGTCAGCTCTCAGTAATTGTACTCTTATATTCAGCAGGGTTTTCTCTTTGGAGCCTTTACAGGTGTCCTGGTCGCTCCCAGCGGACAACACAGTGCAATATACTCCTGCTCTGTCATGTAAAAGGAGATTAGGAAGTCATGGAAGAATGGATGGTTTTAATAGCCTTTGGAAAGACAGCCTTGTGATTCTGTATCAAGACGTAGCCTACACTAAGTCTAAGAGAGGATGAGAGAATGTACTGTATATCTCCTATAGTGCCCATTTTCATTGTCTTGTTGTCTTATCAGTGAACATTGAATGATTAAATGTGCACTTAATAGTAATTTTTACATGTAATCAAATTGCCCACTGCTGATAATGCTAATGATTCAGTGTGACAGCATTCACGGTAGACGTTGTGTATGGCTCTTTGGTAATAGACACTTCCCTGAAGAATAGAGGCATACATTAAATAATTTGCTCCTTTCCACATTTGTGACGTATATGAAAATTCTAAATTGTATAAAAAAATTAATTTGTAATATCTTCAGGTCCAAAATTTGCTGTATCTTGCAGTCTGTCTGGGATACAGAAATCTATGACCTGTAACTGACCATTTAATACAATTTTCATCAAACTATGACCAGAGTTCTAAATCTTGTTAACGGACTAACCAATCAACAAACAATGGTGGATGTTATAATACAGCCAGTAAAGTTTTTTTTCTACCTTTCTTTTATTCTGACCCGACTAATTTATTTATTTTCCACTTATATATAATATAAAAATGCTTAATGTCTTTTATCAATAAGCGGAAATTGTGGATAGATGTGGAGATGGAGGGAGCTGTAAAGTAGGCACGCTCCTTCACTCTGATTGCCCCAGTGTTGTCTGGACTCCAACCCCGGCTGTTGCTAAGGACCCCCGGTGTCCGTGGCGATAGCGCTCTGCAAATCACAGTCATCTTCTCACAACATACAGTCTGACTAATGCACACAGCCCTATCTCACTGCAGCAGGGAACAATGGAAAGAGCTTCTGAGGTGATGCTTATGGACAAGGGAGCCATGAAGAAACAGGCTGGACTAAGTATAAACCAGAGCTGAACCAGGGCTGGGTATAAACTAGATGAGACTAAAACAGGGCTTAACTAGGTAGGTTGTACCAAGTTAAACCACATCTGAACCAGGGCTTAACCGCAACTAAACCAGGTCTAAGCCAGGGCTAAGTATTAAGTAGTTCAAAACCAGGACTAAAGAATAGCTAAACCAGGTTAAAACTAGGCCTGTATTAGGTTTGAATCATGTCTGAACCATGTCTGAACAAGGGCTAAACCAGGGCAAAATCAGGACTATACCCACTACCAAGGGGTAAACTGGGTCTGAATAAGGGCTAAACCAGGTCTACCCATGGATTAAACCAATAATAAGTAGGTTAAAACAGGTCTAAATGAGGACTAAAACGGGGATAAACTAGGCCAAAATAGGCTCTTAAAAAGGTCTTGGTCTGGTCTAACATTTGTCAGTGAAATCCTGATAAAAATGCCAGTGATGCCAAGTGTAATTGCAGGCTTGAATGTGGTGCTGTCACACAAATGTCAAAAAGAGAAAAGTGCGAGAGGTGTGTTAATGTTAATAGTCATGTAACCATGACTACGACCCACAGGGAGAACAAGGAAGTGAATCAGTGCTTAGTGGTTGGTTACATATACAAAAAATTTAAAATATAAACAATATTTCAACATGGAGAGTCTGCATGTCCTCCCTGTGTTACTTTAGGTTCTCTGCGGATAACAGGCTTCCTCACCCTAAATACACAAATTAATTCATGAAATGGTTTACAGTGGAGTGATTCATACATTTCCTATACCTCATAGTGGCATTGCGAGAGGTTGCAAGTTCAATTCTTGGATGGACTACAATCTTATTTTATGTTTTTGGGGGTTCTTTCCAAATTCATGTATTGTGGAAATGGTTGATCTAAAGTTGCTGGCAAATGAATGTGAGAGTGAATGGTTTTCTGTCAATGTTTGTCTTTGTGTTAACCCTGTGATTAACTCATTACCACTGAGTAACGAGTTATTAGGCCCGATCCACAAAGGTTATTCTATTTACAATCAATTTTCTTTGTAACACAACTGCTATCTGATGTAAGTATATTTAGTTTTTTTGTATTTTATTATAATTTTGTATTACAACACATAACAAATAACATTTGTCAAGTACCCAAAAATGAGCAGGGGCTTCATACCAAATACTTAGTCCAGTCTGGAGAGCTTCTCTGCATGTAAACACTTGAGCTGCCTTTAAGCACACATACTGTACACAGACCACTCATCGTCTGGTATGTGTTTTACATTTTTACTGAAACTAAAAGCTTGTTCCGTTCAGTCTCAGGGCTCAAGAAGGAGCATGTGAACCGGCACCCAAATGTCATAAAAGTCCAAACTCAACATGCTGTAAAGTAAATAGCTTTCAAAAATATGCTATTTATCTAGAGTATGTTTACCAGTGTACACAATGTAAAGTAAACAGTAATGTATGCTTTGTGTAAGGTAAAGATAGTTACTGTCTAGAAAGCAATGGCCTTATGTCACAATAGTAAGTGCCTGTGAAAAAGATCCACTATAGAACAATATCTTGAACACTTACTGCATTTCTTAACAGCCTAGCTAAAATATTTGTAAGTGTTTATGTAGTGAAGAAATAATTTTGATTTACCACTAAATGGCAGTAATATGTTTCTTACATTGGTTCTGTGTGCGTGAGCTGTAGATATAGACCTGGTGTATTTTGTACTGTTTTAGTGAGAAAAGTGTTGCTTATGTAACATGGCTGCCCACGTTCAGTCATTTCCAGCCCACACCCTCAACAATGTCAATACTGTCAATGCTTTCAATAAGCATGAAGTGGAAGCTCAGGCACACACTGATTTAGCAGTTGTGCTTTGAAAGTATATGAAGTATATCCAAATTTGACCAACCTTTCTGTGTTTTGTTCAAATGAGTAACACGCATGAAGAGACAGAGAAAGCAGCCTACAAACAAAAGCGTGTCTTTGAACTTGCCTAAATCTCTATGTTATGTTATGTTATCAGTAAAAGACTTTAAGCAATGCCTGAATCTTGTGCAACAAACATCTTGAAGTAACACATTGCAGCAGGCATGCAGTAAATAAGTCAGCCTTGCAAAGTGGGCTGATGTATTGGCAGAGCACACTTAATCAATAGCATTAAGAAAAGTATTTGATCGAATGCTTCACTTGGATGCAGTTTCCCATTTGTGTCTGTGATCAAGATCTGTGCTTTCATCTGAGCTTGTAAATAGATAATTATATCCTTCCATAATGGAGACTTGCATTGAGAGACATGCAAACATCCAGTCACTTAACACATGTATCAGTATGCAGAGGAAAATAATATGTGCCGATGAAACATGAGCAACAAACCATTTATAAACTGGAAGCACTCCCACTAGATCGAGTTCCTTCCTGTAATTTAGTTTCTCCAAATTCTTTGATAAAATTTTCATTCGAGATCACGTTTAGAATTATTTTTACCATTCAAGAAAACATACACATACATTAAAATACACCTCTAACATGTTGATTTATGCTGCTAACACACACTGGCCACTTTATTAGGTAGACACTAAGCGTGATCTAGCCCATTTGTCTCCCAATTTTTTTGTTGTCATTTTGTGCTTTCAGACCTTGGTTTTCTCAGTTCTCCATTTTCTCTGGCATCAACAAGTTATTTTCACCCCACAGAACTGCAACTCACAGGACATTCTCCATAAACCCTGGATATACATATGATAGCTGATCAATATTTTTGCATGGCAGTAACAACCATGCCATATTTAAAATCACTGAAATCTTTTGATGCTTGGTTTGAACTTCAGCAGATCTTTACAACATTTGACCTGATGCAATGACCACATTTTCCCCCTATATTTGACTATAATAAATTACTGTATTATGCATTCCCAGACAGTACGAGTTGGTTGTCAGTTTGGCCCGTCGCTGGTATAGTGGTGCTCGGTCGCTGAATCCAGGTTACTCTACCCCGGCCCGTAATCCCAGCTGGAATGCCTGCAGCACAGCATTTTGTGAGCATGAGACCTGGCTATGCTCCCATAACGTTCATCATGCCCCATTGACAGACATTGCAAGACAAACCTGATCCTTGCACCGTGCACCATTGGGAGGCATTGGACTGTGATGGCCTGCTGGGGTAAAGCAGGAAGTTGCGGTGGCTAAGTGTAATGCTAACTGGTCAAGTGCCCATCCAAAATTTCTGCTGGCTTCTTGAGATCCCTGTATACTCATATCAAAGGCTAATGCTGCTTAGTTTGCCACTTGGAAATGCTAGAAGACTGAATGTCAGATTATTATTTTACATTCAGAATTCTCAATGAAGGCTTACATATACAGTCCCTCACAACAGGGGCACATGGTCATTCAGTTGAGTCTTAGTCAATCAAAATGTCCCTTTGTAAAATGTTTGTCAGTGCACCTGTGTGAGCTCTGTAATCAAACACCACCTAAAGCCCAAAGTAGCTGGAAAAGGCTCCAGGTCCCAGGCCCATGTGAACACATTTTACTGTAGGTTCTGGTACTCACTGTAGCTAGATGTCTTAGTAAAGGGTAATAAAGAAACATTGTATAAAATGCCCTGCACAGTACAGCATGTCGTTTCAAGTCCGAGCCTTATTCAAATGTAGTGCAAAGTTAAAAAAACTGAGCAGCAATCATGTATCGAGTTGCTGTGTAGGGCAGTAGACTCGATCATGCTATAGCTGACATGTGTTGTATCCCATTCATTCATCATGCAGTAATTCCCTACACCTCTTTGGTCTATGACATATTTTAGCCTCATAAGCATACAGTGTGGAATAATGGCTGATGATATGGGACGGGGCGAGAGATCCTGCCGGTGAGCGCCTTTACAGCCAACATATTGTAGTGTTTTTGCTGAGGCAGCCGTGGGGCCAGAATGCTGCGCTTGGCTACATTTCTCTTTGCTTCACGGGAACAGGATGAAGCGATGTTAGCAGGGCTTGTTCACTGTATAGAGGTCACACACACACACACACACACACACACACACACACACGCACACACACACACACACACACTGACAAAGAGGACTTCATTGGAAGGGATAGTGTAAGATAAATGGGATTTGGGAGTAAGAGAAACAAAGTGGGATGGTACCACTTAGCGGCCTGTGTTCTGCTTTGCCTTGCTCAGCATTTGACTACATCCCAAGACTGCAGACTTTTCCTTATTAACTGCACAAGGAAATGGTCTGATGTTACTAAGGCTGTACACCAAAGGTTTAAGGGTGAAAAAGAGTTCAAAATCTCAATCAAAATCTGATAAGCCTTGATATGGACTTGAATTCAGATCTAATTTAGTCATGGTTTAGACATAGAGATAAATTAGTTTTGACTTAGGCCTGGGTTACTCTTGTGCTGGGTTAGACCTGGTTTGACTTCATTTAAACCTGCATTGTTTTGCCCTTGTGACGACAAATTGGGCGTTAGTGATGAGCTCTTCACGCTATGATGTGCTGGACATATTGAGCTACACAGCTTTCTTACATCCAATTTTCAAGCCTCAGTTTAGTTATTAAAAACAAATGTACCGTACTGATTTGATGTTCCCGTGGTGGGCGGGATAAGTGGAATATTATTTCATCAGAGCAGGTTATTGCTGTGTGAAGGCTTCCTCTGTGCTGGTGCAGTACAATATTGTGGGAAATGTGCATATCCTCACACAGTGCTGCTGGTGAATTAGTTTAATGCTACAGTGACTGACTAAGCAGAGGCCGTCTCAGTGGTGAGGCTGGCTTTGCAGAAAAGCAAGCATTAAGTCAGTTATAGATCATTGCCCCACAGTAACCTAACAAGCGGTATTGTAGTTCCTCTTTATTTTGTACATTTGTGCAACATGGTGAGTAGGAAACACAGGCTTCTTAATGTCTGGTTTTGATAATTGATTAAACCATATACACTTGTGAGTATCACTAAGAAAATGTTAATAAATGCTTGTTCTGTGATGTAAAGTAGTCAAAGTGGTATCCCATAAACTCTGATTTGGTGTTGCTACAGAGACCAGAAGAGGGACTAAAGTAAAATAATAATTATGACAGATGACCTACTTTACATCATAGAACAGGGTCAGATAAAGTGTTTTAAAATGTAGAAACTTACAGACTATACTGTTAAGGAAACAAAAGCTTATGTGGCTAAATACTAACTAAGACACTTCCATGCTTTTTGATAGGCTATTAGTTGAGAAGACTAGTTAATTGTAGTCATTTCAGGTCATTATCTGGTTCTTTTTGACCTGCTTTTAACCCTTTACCTCAAACATGACATCATTTGTACTAGCTTATGACTTAATTAATTAACAATAATACCCACTTGCATTCACTCATAAACCTAACAGAAGAATACTATGCAGATGCATGCTACTGTGTTTACTGATGATGGCAGACTTCTGGACTGAGGTGGATTAGATCATGGGCTAAAACAAGAGAGCAATGCAGACACAGACATCAAATACATCCATCCATTTTCTTCCGCTTGTCCGAAACCGGTTCGCGGAGGCAGCAGTCTAAGCAGGGAACTCCCGCTTTTCGACCACCGCCTGTGGTGGT
The DNA here is from genome assembly GCA_036025475.1 of Philypnodon macrostomus. Lineage (NCBI taxonomy): Eukaryota > Metazoa > Chordata > Actinopteri > Gobiiformes > Eleotridae > Philypnodon > Philypnodon macrostomus. The sequence continues at coordinate 21,341 of JAVQKC010071327.1, read as the reverse complement.
GGGTCCACGGGAGGGCCTGACAGTGTGTGCACGGGCGGGGACTCGAACCGACCCTCTGGTTGAAGGGCGAGCATCTACCCACTGCACCACCGCTTCCATCAAATACATAATAATAATAATAATAATAATAATAATAATAGTAATAATAATAATAGTAATAATAATAGTAATAGTAATAAAAGTAATAATAGTAATAAATCAAGGACTAAATCAGGTCAAACCCAGGTTACAACCATGACTAAATAAGATCTAAACTGGGACTAAACCAGGTCTAAACTGGGATTTATCTAAATCTAAACTGTGTCTAAACCTTTCATGATCTAGTTTCCTTCAGCCTGTAAATGGGAGAGGCGCGTCAGGCACAGACAGCCCATAAAAGAGATAGATGTCCATTAAGAACACACTTGGTTTCATATGGGCACTGTGGTGCTGTGGTAATGCTGTATCTAAGCTCCATTAGCATTAGTCTGTACCCTTCTCAAATGTCAAACTGAATCATGGGTTTATGACACAAACTCACTTTCTCAGCGAACTTTTGTATTTAAGGAAAACATGTACATAACCATTGATGTTAAGTAAAATAATAATTAAGTATGTACAATATTTATTCTAGTTTGAGCAATGGTAACTGAAGTTTGTTTTTGAGAGACACAATAGGCAACCCTTATTGGAAGCCTCAATAATTGTTGAGGGTTGCACATAAAGGCATGGAAACATAGTGTTTACCATAACATTCACCTGAAGGAAGCTATGAAATGAAATTATGAAGTACAATTAATGGTAAAACACATGTACCTAATGCTATAATTAAATATATAAAAAAGCCCCCTGTGTCAAGTAACAAGTTCTGCAGAGATTAGGATGTCACTGTCTGCCATGATGGAGACAGTACCACTTCATTTATGATACGGTGCCAAAACAGGGACATAATTAGAAAAGGCAGAATGTTGAATTAATAAGAACTTATATTGTCTGCCCTTACAGCTCTGTTTGGCCATTGGGTGTGTTTTTTTGTGCATTTTTGTGTGGTTGTTTTGGTCTAAATGTCTGTTGGTCTGAGGTCAACTTCGGTCTCCCGCTGGAACTCTGCCAGCTGTCTCCACGGCGACCGGATACACGAGCCACAAATAGAGCCGAGTATCCCGACGCAGCGATGTGGCCGTATCAAACCGTGTTGCGCCCTGTCACATTTATAAATCCCTCCTCTGCTTTAAATAGAGCACATTAGTGATTATGAGTGACATTTACATGGGCATATCAGTGTTTATGACCGATGACATACTAGCCATTTTAGGAAGTTAAAACTAAAAATTGTCTCTCCACAATTACTACAATTGTGATCCATATACTGCACTTTCTTGCCATATAAATGATGTTTATGTTATTAGTATTCTCCACCTATACTCAACTTCTCAACATGATTTAGAAAAACTTACAAGGAAGGCTTAATTACTTTTTTGTACTGCATAATTACAGACTTTCACTAAAAACAGTGTTTTCCATTTATTGAGATAATCTTATGCTGCCTTTATGTTGACTACATTTAATCTGAAAAGCCTTCCATCAACCATACTGATTGTATATGTTGCTCTAATCCATGTGAGATTACAATCCCCATATTAAACGGTTAATTAAACATGACCTTCTCATCATAGATCATCCTAATCCCTGTATTCACACATGCATTAGGGAGTGTGTTCAGTTGGGCTATGCAAATGACACTTGTGATATCTTCTTGTGAGTGGCTATCAAAAATATAAGTAGGAGGCAAGTGGCTACTGGTAGGAAGACTAAAAATGAAAATGAATGTTATTTTTGGATTCATTGGCAACCATAGAAACAGTGATTACCAGTAGACAAGTATTAAGACATGTCTATGAGATACTGTAGACAAATGAATTCTGGACATACTATTGGCTACTTTCTGATAAACAATTTATGTCAGTGTGTGCAATGTACCACATTTGGTCACTGTACACGGATTTGCAATAATTTTATATATGTTAGGCTTGCTCTATATCAGCAATAAGACCAATCTATTTAATGTACGTGTGTGCTGTTTTTGTGCTGATTTGAGAAGTTCTTGGTGGAACCTAAGCAAGAAATACGATGGACTGAGTTTGTTGGCAGGTTACTTTTTTTGAAAGTTGTACATCCAGCTCAAGGATTTAAAGAGGATGGTCCAAAAATATATAGTCAGTGGCAGTTTTTTATTGATTCCTGAAGTTGGGAGCTCTAATTCAAATCAACTTTTAACTGAGGTTGACAGAAGACCAGTATTTCAAGGTACAAATTCTACATAATAAAGTGGCCAATGAGTGTATGTGTTTTACTGTTTTATAGTGCATAGTAATAGACAATAATATGACAATAGTAGGCATGACGTCCATCTCAGTGTGAACAACAGGCTGGGTTTTTCCACCAGGCGTCCTGCCAGTTCTCCATCCCTCCAGTCTGCTCCAGAATATCCCTCCACTGCCTTCTGTCTATCCTTACCAGGCTCACATCATCAGTACCACGGCTGCACAATATCACAAAAATGTCCTCAAGGAACTAAATATATTGCTATAATTGTTATGAACTGACTGAAAATTGCACTCAAAATAATTATCCAGATCAATAAAGAACTGTTTAGTATAGTCTCTTCTTGGTACCACTTATAGGTTGTCAGTCCTGTCTTTATTTAGTCCTGGTTTAGCCATTGGTTTAGTCTTAGTTTGGTCTTAATTTAGTGATGGTTTTATCCGAGTTCAATCTTGGTTTGGTCCTGATCTAGTCCTGGTTTAACCGTGGTTTTGGTTCCCCATTTGTTTGGTTACAAAGATGGGAAAAGGACTAAGAGCCCAAAAGCAGCCACATGAATCCTTCAGGATGAGATGGATGTTTCCTCTAATATTATTACATCATCTTCTGCACAATGCTGTTGCCATAGCGACATAGTTGCGTTAGCCTAATCAACGTACTCTGGTCTGACACCACCATTTGAGATTCTTGGTTTGAGATTGTGGCCTTGGTTTTCTGGAAGCACTTTCATTGTAGGGGACATGAGGACGCTCTCGTAACAGGTTTAGATAAGGCGAGCACTGACCATACCTCACAAGGGTGAAGCTATAATGCCCAGCCCTGGATACAAATTGGAATATTATAGTCCAGGGGTAAATGCTCTATCAAAACCAAACAGTGATGATCTGCATAACAGTGGTGAACCAGTGACAGGTCATTTATGGTGCTTTATCCAGTCCTCTTTTCTCTATGCAGTCTGTCCACAACTGTCTGAAGTCCTGGGATAAAAAGCCACATTTGTTGACTGTGTGCTTCTGATAAAACCATACTATCAGCAGGTGAACTGGTTTCCCATTGATAACCATATGCAACGTTTGTATTGTGTTAGACCCAGGTTTCAATCATGTATAATTGCCTTTTATCCATAAAAACCTTACATCCTTTTTGTGCTCGACGTAACTGCTTTATGAGGATCATGATTTGCTGTAAATGCCTCTCTTCCTGTTTCGAGTCATTGTCTGAAACATTGTGCTTGAATAAAAATCAATAAAACATTAGATCATTGGAAAGTAGCAGCATACAACATCCAAGATTGATTGATTTAGTAAATGAATGTGCCATTAATATTGTATCTGAACTTGTGTTATGTAGTGTGAAAAATCTAAAGTGGAGAAGTTACATAATGTATACTGTGTAACTCACCCACCTGAAGCTCTGAGCAGGATGAAAGCTATAGATAACCTGACCTAAACTGCACTAATGTTTTGTTTGTCTATTAGCAAGATCAAAAAACCAAAAAGCTGCTTGTTGTGAATTTTTTGGTAAAGTCTGTCATGTCATGTGGCCTGAAACACCTTTGGGATCCAAGATTATTTCTGTACCATTGCTAAAAGAGACCAATGTTATTTGACTTTATTTGACAATTTCATTTTGTTAATTTGTGATGAACAAATATATTACTGCTCAGGTGTTAGCCATTAAAGCCCAATACCAGACTATTCTTTTGTTCTTTTGAAACTAGATTTCTGCTGTTCTAGTCTGTGTGATGCTGCCGCTGTGTGGTCTGAAATAGTACTACAGAGAGTGAATGATACAGTACACACTATATTTTTCATTGCCTAAACAGTACAATGAGCTAGGATAAACCTACATGTGAAGGATCTATTAATTTTTCACAGATCATACTGATATCAACAGCTTTATGGCTTTAAGTGGAAAATGTGCCATTCAGAGCTAAAGTGCACTTATGTCATGGTCAAGTACAAAAATGTATTGTATTGTTTTCATCATGTATTTTCACATTGATGTCTTAGTAGATTTTTTTTTTGTGTGTCTATAATGGTTTAATGGTTTAATGGTTTTAGAATAGAATATTATGACACAGTTTCCACATTTTGCCACCAGAAGGAGCCCTATACCACAATATCAAAACATGCTAAATTATTTACCAGTTCACATCCATTGTCTCACTCACACATTCTACTAGGAAAGATTTCACTGTGGTGTTCTTTTGTTACACATAGTATTTGTACTTCAAGTGTACAAACATGCTGGCCACTTTATTAGGTAGACCTGCTAATGAGCTTATACACCTAATCCATACAACATACAGTGAGCAGAAGTTCTAATGAAGTGCCAGAGGGCAGAGACTACTAGTTTAAGAACATGGAAAGACAACATTAGCTCAGATAACCACCAAAGATTTCTGAACACACAAGATGCAGCAGCAGCAGAATACTACACCAGGTGCCACTTTATTAAGTACAAACTGTTCATAATAAAATGGCCACTGCAAAAAGACAATTAATGTGAATTACTTTGTTACTGACCCACATTTTGCTTCTTGAAGTGCCTCTTGTGTGTGCTATTTTCTGATACATCAAACAGTGAAAAGTCAACCTTTTCTTAGTCAGTTCACTTACCTGCTGCTAATCCCCAATTTAGGACACAGTAATGTTCTTAAAAGGCTAATTCATAATCTCCTTTTACAGATTGAGATGGTTATGGATTGGTCTTCCTAAAGCCTGCTTCTTACATGATTTAAAAAGACACTAACTTTATCCGACTTGAGAGCTATGCATGGGCCCGGTTGTAGGCTTCTTAAACGAATACTAATGAACAGGAATGTCATTATAATCAACTTAGGTTTTATGAGATAATAGGAGATTAAACAGAGGTATTTGTTCATCACATGTTCTGTAACCACTGTTTCAGTCAAAGGGTTTATGTCTTAGATGCTGCAGTGAATCTGAAATGTTTTACACTAATTACTAAATATTTGTGTCTCTTGGTACAATTTTTCAGGGGCAAAAGCAGGTCCAAACTAGTACTAAAACAGTCTAACCAAGGAGTTAACAGGTCTTGTCAGAGCCATATCCAAAAGTGATTAAACGCTTTTATATTTTAAGGATTTTTGTTTTGTCTTTCCTCCTCTCCTACCCTCTTTGTTATTGTCATTTGTAGGATGGACCTTCTCTGTCTATACAACCAATTACCGCTTCCTCACAGATAGATTTGACCAATCACAAGCCTCCTCCCTGGGCACATGATCCTGTCACGAGACACGCTCCAATCCCCCGTTTCATGTTGTAAATATTGAAAGGCTGCAGTATACCGACATTAGCTCATCCTAAACCAGGGCAAGACCAGCCGAGAAGCACCGCTGTCTCAAAAAATGTCAAAATTTAGCTTTGCTCATGTACTGAAACACAGCTTAGCCATTTTAAAGGAACAGTGTTAATAATTTATTCTGGGGTTTTCCTGCTTTATACTGAGAGAATCATTTATAAGACCTCAGGCAGAATTTTTCATTAAATTTAAGTTAATGGAAGATACTGTATTTCCTTGAAAGATGCAGAGTTTGCAAAAAGTATTATGAATATATGCAGTCACTGGCCATTTAACGAGGTTATCTTGTACCTAATAAAGTGGCACCCGGTGTGGTCTTCTGTCTCAAACCTCTGACATCAGTAAGGCATTTTTACCCAAAGAACGGCTGCTCATTGACTATTGCATCGTTTTTATACCATTAGTTGTATATGAAAAATAACAAACATGCATTTATTTATTGTATTCTGTTTATTCCCATTCAGGTGGCTGGAGCCTTTCCCAGTAACTATGGGCCTTAGGTGGGGTATAGCTTTGACAATAGCCAACAGCAATTTACTCCTGTAGGTGTAACAATATAACCTTTTCCCAGTTGTATGGCCATTTTTCGGCTTTTGGGTTGGTCCATTTGAGAACCAGTAGTTTAAACATCAGAATTAGAGAGCCATAGTGTCATACGGACCCTTTCTTTCCGCTGCTGCACATTGAGTATAGAATTATGTCATTATATGCTTAGTGTCATCTTCTTTGCTCTTTTCTTTGTCTCGCGGATGAAGCCAGCTGCTGTTAAGCTCAAGTATTCATCTCTCACACTGTCCCCCAGCAGCTTCTCTATTTCCTCACCTCATCCTCCCTACACCCTGCTTCCTACCCCCTCACTCTCTCTCCTCCGCCTCCCGCTCGCATGCCCTCCTTTCTCTCTCTCACTCATATGTCCCGGGTTAGACATCGCAGTTCACGCTATCCTGTGTATGTCTGTGCTTGTCCTATAGGGGGGATGCCTCAGTGCTCAGGTGGGGCAATAAGATCAGTTTTGTTGGGCTGGGGGCGGCTAGATGGACATGATGGCCCCTTATAACTCTGGATCTCCAATCTTTTATGGACCTTCACCAGGGGGACACTGTGGACTATATTGATGCTTAAACAAGGATTATTATTGTCATATACAAATATATGTGGATTTTTTTGAAGACACATCTTTCTCAATCAACTCAAACCAATGAAACATGTTCTGCTTCAACCTGGACCATCTGCAGTGCTTGGATGAAGGCACCACAATGGAAGGTAGACAAAAGATGCTAAATAAATAGGCCATTTTGGAGAAGATCTTTGCATCCGTAGACACAAAAAGCACCATTCATTCTTCCCCCTTATTGCCACCTGTGAGGATTAATTGGACGGTGGCAGCATGGCGCACGCTGCCTCTCAGTTGAAGAAAAAAGCGGATGAAAACCTCGCTGCAGAGGAGGAGAAAGAACGTGAGAAGAAACGCACCAGGAAGCGATCTCGGGAGCCCAAGAAAAAGGTTAGGCATTTGGGATGGAAATAGGAGAAATCGTGGATGTGTTGGAGGCTTAAGGGCTGACATGGCTGGGTTGAAACGGGGGGGCGGCGACGGGGTAGTCCGGGGATGAAGCACGCCGCGCCGATCCCTGGCTGCTGCTGAATCTTATTCTTTTGTCCCATACACACATGCTCTCACAGGGGTCCCATTGGGAATACTCAAAAAGGGGGGTGGGATGGCAAAATAGACAGAAAGATAGATGGGATGAGGCGGAAAGTGTGCCTCTACAAAGTGTATTTTTAGGGATGTTTAGTTTTATTATTAAGTTTAACAATATGTAGGAATGGTGTCTAGAGGTGCACTAGGCAAAAAACTCATAATATATCATATAATTTGTTCATAATATCATTTCACCTAACATCAAATCCTCAAAAGTATGCATCTTGCCACACCTGTCCTGTCCTCAGTTCCCCTACGTCTTTTCATTTCTTTTCAAACTAAAACATGGAAATTGTATGCCTCTTCACAAAGATTGAAAAAAAAAACCATCAATTTTTTGAAATTATTCTAACTTGCCCTATTAATAAATTGTATTGTCATGTCGAAGTGTGTCCCATGCGGAGATTCCAGCAGTCACACCCTGCAGTTTGTCTTGTTTGTTCCATGTGCCGCTCAACATGCGTCATCGAGCAAGGACGTTGAGTTAAGATCTACACGGGGTGACTTCGAAAGGCTTCATAATGAATGTTTTGACAGACACCACTCAAGACAAGTCAGAGAAATCTGAGTCGTGTTTGCTTGTATACGTGTGTCCACTTATGATTTGAATTCATTTGTGTGCTTTTGTAGTTTTGACTGACCCTAGGCTGATCATTACCTCAGGGTTAGCCACCTGTCATACCTAATCAATAGCCGTGACCCCATTAGCATTAGCAAGGTTGAAATAAATATAGAGAGGTGAGCAGCGTGGTCACATTCAGTCATATATCTTGAGATTAGCTTCTATTGTGGTTGACCTGGAGTTTATCCCAGCAACTATGGGCCTTAGGCGGGGTAAACCCAGTAAATAGGAGGGCTGACACAGAGACACTAATATAAGACAAAGGAGCGCAAACAGTTCTGCCACCACTCCCTTGTATTTCTAATTTTAGCATTTGGCCAAAATAGTTTATTCCTGAACTCTTTAGATGGTCAACAAAGCATTGACCTTGGCACAAAATAGGATTCTGAGCCTACTTTGATTTACGATCTCCATATAAGGCAACAGGTGCAGAGCTGTTCTATAGTGATGTGGAACCTGGTCAATTCTTTTGTTTTACTATGCCTTAGTTATTGTGTTTAGGCCTTAAGCTGGGCACGCCCTGGGCAATAGTCGCAGGTTTGACGCAAAGACAAATCATTTACTCTGAACAGTCTTTTCCCCAATTCCTCTAACACATGCTTTTTATGGCTGTGAGCCGTGTGGCCTGAGAATTGATCCCACAACGTTTTTGCTTAAAGACACGAGCACTATTACTGCAAGAGTTAAGTCTTTTGAGTGGACAGACTTTGACCTTGGCACAACAGAGTAGGAATCTGAGTCATCTTTGATTCGATTTGTGATGCTCCTACTAGGCAACAGGTACGGTAGGTTGTTGTATCATAGTATTATTGTAATTTGTGTGTGACATCAGCTTCGTAGCGTAATGGAGGGTATCAGCTATCTTGGGCTCACTCAAGGTAAATCTATAACACTGTCTGATCAGGCCCTGTTCTTGGCACCGCACTCAGAAAAGATACTCTGCTGTTACGTTCACTTTTAGGCATGAGTGTGACAAAACGTATGTCCTGATCAGTATAAGGAAACTGAATAAGACCAGTTTCGTCCTGGTTTTGTCTTGGCTTAGTCGTAATTTAGACCTGGTTTAGACATGGTTTATTTCTGTTTAGTGTTCCTTTACCGGGTACATGATTTTGTCTCTTTTTGGACCCAGTTTAGTCCTTCTTTAGACCTGGTTTAATTCTGTTTAGTTGTGCTTTAGACCATGCTGGTTTAGTCATGGTTTAGACCTGGTTTATATCTTGTTGTGGTTTAGACCTGGTTTAGCTTTGATTTAGTCCTCATTTAGTCATGACTTAGACATTTTAGACTTGAATCCTGGTGTAGCCTTATGAGTTCTCCTTTGTATTCAGTCCTGACTGACTTTAAACAGATGGTGTTAATTATCTGGACAATACAACGCATGAGCTGGCATTGTTCTGTTGTGAACTCTCACATGACACCAGACCTCTTAAGCTAATTGGCGCTAGTATACCTTCACTCTGGTCTGGATTGATTTTTATATAATGGCTTCAACATCCAAACTGCAGACTTCAATGGCATATCGCTGAAAATAGCTTAAGTCAATGGAAATAATGTTATACCTTATACAACAAAAAGGTGACTCTAGCATGCTTTGAAATGATGTCAACAATGCACCCACAGGCCACTTTATTAGGTACACCTATTTACTAGAGTCATTGCTAATGAATCATCATTTTTTTGATAGTGAAAGGTGCATCAAATTTGAACCAGGTGACGCTAAAACTGTACCACCCGAGGACTTCTAAATAGAGCAAAAGACGTTCCTCTTGAATGCAAAATGTATATATCTTTTTGTATAGTTTTGGCTTAATTACTGCTGTGGGTCGGTTGTAAACCACATTTTCCCCAATTAACAATTATTGATTAATTAGTTGACGATTATTTGTCAATTAATCACAATGAATCCGATTAATTGTTTCTGCCCTAAATACATTTAACTCTGAATTGATTTGGATTGATAAAGTCTCATGATATAATGTGTGTTTATAGGCATTGCGGGAAGTTGAACACAATAGAGCGCCATAGAGACTAAGGCATAAAGCAGCTGCCATTAACTACCAGACTGTAGAGGATCCTATGCTTTTAAGCATTGCTGTTGCTACGTGGGTTGGCCTATTGGTTTTCTGTTTAAGTGTTGTAAAGCACAGAGTTTGTATATTTGCCTTCTGTATAAGTGAATAAGAGCTTAGTTATTTGGTTAATTGACTGATTGCAGTTTTTTCCAGCTGGGGTTAAGACTGACTCTTTTAATGGAGATCAATACATCTTTATTGACTTTAGCGTTCAATATATCAATTTGGATCTTTGGAGCAATATGTCAAACTGTGCCAAATAACAACATTGCCCAATCAGTTTAATAGTAACTGAAACAGCAAAGTGATAAACAATGTGTCCCACTACTATAGGGCCATTGTCCAGCCTAAAGCCCAAAGTTGCTGTAATAAGCTCTACTGTTCACGGCCAGGAATAAATGAGATTGATATTATACAAGGCATTTCATGTCAACAACATCCACAGATTTATAATTGTAGTGAGAGATAACATTAAGTTAGTTGCTGTAAAAGAATGTGGTGCAAAGAATAGGGTTAGGTGAACACAAATAGCAAATAAGATATTTTCTGATATCAGGGCTGCACAAATAATACAAAAAAAATCTTATTAATTATGATTTTATAACAAAGTCAGATTGTGGTTAGATTTGCAACAGCAATCATTTTAAACTTGTCTTGTAGAATGAACACATGAAACACATGAATCACACGCCTTTCAGAACATAAACCTACAAAGTAAGCAATTCATTGTGCAGCTCTAATTCAACTAGTTAAGTTTTTAAAAAAAGATTGTTGTAACTTTTATTTTGTTGGCTTGTCCCCTCTTACTGCAAATGGAATTAAGCTGCTTTTCAAACAATGCTTTGTGTAGTAAGAAACTATAAATGAAGCAAGGATTCAGCTGAGATCATCTTTTAATTGGAGGTGTCGTTAGTGGGTCTGATTGCTAACACAGGAAACTGGATGTGTTAAGTCTGTTTCGGTGAAATGAGAGGCTGCACAGGCTAACCCTCTGGAGAAATCACTGTCCCACTTCTTCTCTACATCCTCACTACAACACACTGAAAGAGGATCAGGGCTGAAGGGGCATGGAGGAGAATGAAAGGATGATAAGAAAACCAGCCTCATTCATTGTCATAGAGGTTCATCATGTAGCCATGTATTCTAGTCGTGTGTGTGTGTTCGTGGGTCACATTTACCGCTTCTTCCATAAATCTTAAGACTGAGGGGAAAAAACACATAGTCAAATTATTCTTTTAACGATTGTAACCAAGTTTGAGACTTTGGTCAACTGAGGTTGTGTTATAATGTGCTATATAAATAAATTTGACTTGACTCCAAAATACAAATAGAAACAGAAGTAAGAGACAAACCACATTTTGTAGGCAATGTATTTTTATTCCAAAAGACGCCGTTCAGCACCTGATCAGAAGCTATACTTATAATCTGGTTTCAGACGATCAATGCAAAACTTGAATACTAGACTATCCTCAGTCTTATGATTTTGATCAGGAGTGTATATTATTTGGCACCAGGCAGTGGTGGTGATGTCCTTTTTGCGTTGAAAAGTTACAAAATAGTATTAATTGTTGTATTAGTCATGTATAGATATATATATAGTGCCCAAACCTGGTCACAAACCAGCACAGTCTAGTTTAGGGGTAAATGCTGTAATGGTTGGGTAAAAAAGTGTACATTTTACAGTGGTAAAGAATGCTGTAAAAAATAAATACATTTCTACTGTTTGGAAGTATTATTAGAAAATTGTTGTGGTTTTGACCCAAGTGCATTATCTCCACATCTGCAGTTAGTAGAAAATATATATATCTAAACAAATGTTCTTGCTGTGTACTTTGAAAACTCACCTTGGCCTTCTTCTCTGTGTATGCTGTGCTCAGTAATGGAGTCATTCTATAATTCATAACGTGCTCTCCTCTGTTGAGTTTCCCACTTCACATTTTGTCATCTGTGCTAAGTGCTGTCAGACTGTGAGCATCTGGAGCTTAGAACAATAATATATAACAATTTTATATATATTTTACTGTAAGAAAGATGATTGCTCTATAATGTTTGTCAATTAACATCATAAACCTTACACAGTAGAGCAGTGTACACAAAGTACAGCCTCTCAAAATATTGTCTTAATGAACTGAAAAAAAAGCCTAGGCTCAGGTCTAAACCTAGAAAAAAAAATGCATTACTAGATAAAGACAAAACAGGGACTATATCGGGGCTAAATCAGGACTAAACCACTACTAATCCTGGCTTTTACTATGTAAAAAGCAAGGAATAAACCTGCCAAAATGTAGATCCTCACCATCATTGGTGTTGTTACTGACCCCTTGTGGCTGGGGTAAGTATATTTTTGGTCAAATGTAATCGAAATTCAAACCTTTTCAGTTATTTGACCAACAGACACACAAGTAACCACTGGCTAAACCATGTCGGCGAGATGCCATGAAGGAAATGAAAGCATTATTAGGATATATCTTCTTTCATATTTGGAGCCATTCCTCACAATCGAATGCCCTGATCCCTTGATCCAGAAATTGTTATATTATAATATATTATACATCCTAGCGTGAGCTCCACTACAATTACACATCTTCTTTTGTCCTAACATTGGTACAAACAAGATTTTAATTAATACAGCAATAATTAAAAGCCTATTCTTAATTAAAATACATTGAATAGTGACAGGAGCTATAGAGCATGAACAGGCTTCAAATCTTGACTTAAGTCTGTCCTGGGGGAATCATGTGACACAATGGTAGAACAAGAGGGGCCTATGTGTACATATGTATGTTGATGCGCATATTCAACTATACAGCCTTCTGCCAGCTGAGATACAGGGAGGGGAGCGAGATGAGGGAGTTTGACAGATAAAAGAAGATTTGGGGGTGGGCTGCGGCAGATGAAGTAGTCTAGTTCTGACCAAAAATAAACCTCAAAAGGCTCAGGCTCAGGTACTAATTCAGCCTTTAAAAATATGCCGAGCAGACAATGTTTGTGAAACGCTGTTTTGTGTTTTTATTTTTTGTATATAGCAAACCTAGCTCCAACATAAAAATCATACCAAGGCAACACATACAGTGGCCACTTTATTAGGTAGGCACAGGTGTGGTCTTCTGCTGCTGTAGCCCACCCGCTTCATGTTTTGTTATCTTGCGCATGCATTCTGTAATTGTAAAGTGATTATCTGCATTTCTGTTATCTCAAACCAGTCTCTGACAACTGGTCTGAGAAAGGCCTTTTGCCCAGAAAACTGCTGCTCCTGGCACCACTAACCACGCCAGGTTCAGAGTCACGTAAATCAAAATTCTTCAATCTGATGCTTAGTTAAAACTTTTGAAGGTTTGCCTTTCACTGGCTTCATGCAATAGAATATACTGACTAGCTATTTTCAGACACTATGGAAATACTAGAGGAATATAGGTTTGATGTTTTGTCAGTGGGCTGTAGGGGGGTAGCTCCATGGCACAGACTCAGCGATGAGTCACGACACAGCCTGGAGAGGTGAATAAAAATGCAGGGTTCAGCTCCTACCTGCTGTTCCCCCAAAGTGGAGCAGACATTGTGAAGGTGAACTGACATATACTTACAGCATATACTTACAGGGAATAGTCTACAACAGTGGTTTTATAACTTTTTACACTATTAATTATCCAAACTGAGTCATTACTAAGCAGTGACGTACAAATGTACGTCAAATGCCAAATCCTTTATCAGAGAAGCACTAAAACAGACACAAAACTAGCCTACAAAATAAAATAAATAAATAAAGAGCATCGCTAGTAGGGTGTACGATATTGCCACAACAGATAATTTATGTCAATCCGCTAATCTGCTATCACACTCTATCATGCTCTGCTCTTCACTATATTTTTCCTGTAACAATGCCACTGTTCATATTAGTGATGCACAGACATATCGGCTCAACGTCGCTAACGGCTGATAATTAATTTTTTTTTACTAATATCGGTATCGGCCTGTACAGATGGATGATGGTAAAACTAATATTTATGGATTAATAAATACATATAAAGCAGTTTTTTACATGTATATTTCTTAGTTTAAAAAAACATAGCCTACTAAAACATGTTTACATAATATCGGTATTGGCCAAATAGGTGATTCAGATATCGGTATCGGCCAATAAAGAGTAATAAGTATTATGATAAACACTGAATTTGTAGTTAAAATGGTTAAGATGTTAGTGTACTCATGACCAATGCTCTATCTGTGTCAGAAGACATTAACACATCATGCTGCCTGATTCCACATCTCCAAGTCACACTATTGACTTCCACATAATTGAAAAACACTATTCATACAGGATTTGTCTATGTCTTCAGCTCCCTGGGGCTAGCCAGATGTGTGAGTACCTACTTACTTATCACCTATACTCACTGATACTGATTTCTACATAGTGCCTACCATCTTACACCAGTAGCAGATGGGCAAAGTCAAATGCTGCGATCCAATGACAAAACAGCACCAACAGATCAGACCAAGAATTTAAGAAAGAGTTAAAACAAAGGGCTTTGTGATTGGCTGTTTATCTTAAAGGGACAGTGCGCTACTATAACCGCCTTGTCAGTGCTAAAAACAATGGTCTAAAGATAGCAATATGCAGGTAGTGGAGGAAGGCATCGGAAGTTGAAAAGAAGATAAGCCAAATTGTATTTTTTTTAGTTTGTTGTATCTCGACGACAAGTGATGCAAGTATGGGGAGACTGCAGTAGACAGGCAGCCAATCAGATTACGGCATTCAGCAGCCAGACAGAGACAGGACAGCACACCCATGCAAACACTTGGGATTTCTCTAATTCTCATCCTATGGATTTAGTCATACATATGTTGGAGACAAACCTGCTGAAGTTCAAACCAATCCTCAGAATAATGAGGAAAGGTGATATAAATGGGTTTCAAGGTGAGAGGGTTGTCAATGGGGATATGACACACAATTCTGTCCAGTGTTTGCAGAAGATCATTTGGAAAAATATATATTATATATATATATGTATATAGCAGTTCTGTAGAAACATGTCTGAGACTGGCTGAGATCATATAAAACTCAGATAACCACTCAAGGTCTGCCAAAGAATATCTCTGAAAACACAACATGATGAAACGTGAAGCAGGTGGGCTACAGCAGCAGAAGACCACATCATGTGGCACTTTATTAGGTGCAAAGGACTGTATTATCATGCAGTACCTAATTGAGACCACTAGGGACTGATGTAGGACATGGAAAATCACTAACTTAATATAATAAAAAATATATCTGGACATTTTGCCCATGTGATATGTTATTGTATTATGATTGTCGATATAATGTATTCAGTTTATCTAACAGCACACAAAGGTGTAAATAGAAAACCCTTGCACCACTCGAATTGCAGTAGATTTGGTCACTATGGCAACTCCTTTTCTTCCCCTCTCGGCCCGTCACATGTCATAAAGCACTAACAATATAGATCATTAAACTGTCGTATGTGTCTGCTGTGGCACTGATGGTGGTGGTGATGTGGGGGTATAACCTCCAATTGTCCCACCTGCCTCTACCTGAGATAACAATGTGACAAAGCTGTAAAAGATCATATGTGTATAGCCTGTATGTATTTGAAAAATGAATTAGCTTGTTGTCAGGACATGTCCATTGCATCATGGACAGAGAGCGTAGTAGTAAAACATAGTGTTTTCTGATTGCTTGTTTGTCTTGGTCCAGAAGTCCAGATTAAATTGATGAGGCAGACAAATTTCATAAATATAAACAAGAAACAAACAGGGTTGTTGTTCAGGCTAGAGTATACAAATGTTCGATCCTATATTGATAACACATAAACCCATAATGTGTCACACTGCACTGCTGGTGGCACCTCCACAGCCACAGTGGCCCTGGGGCAGACTAACAAAGACTTGATAACATTAGCAGTACTGCGCAAACAGCCACTAAACACAAGGAGTAAGAATCAGACCGCCAACTCTCTAGATTTTAGAGAATTTTAAGCAGATCTTGGTCCTGGTCAAAAGTGGGGAATTTTTGCCCATAGTGAATTTTCAGTGAGTCTCCTAAAGGAATACCGTTAAGAAAATGATAGTTAGGAACGGGTAAAAATGCAACGTTGCAATTTCTTCTGTGTTTTGGTCACACTGGAGACAAACACTCCTGTAAGACAAAGCGACAACACACAGAATATAGACTTTATCATAATAGTAACTTGAGTTCAACTTAAAAATGCATAATGTATCATTTTTGAATCACATTGGCTAACCTGCTGGTCCTTTGACAGTTTCTGGACCCACTGCAAAAGAGGCAATGCGTAGACTTTCTGCCCCTTGAAGTCCTCCATATCCATCCTAAACTCACTTTGCCTGGGTCATTGGGTGCATATTCTCCAAGCCTATAAATGTAGCCCACATAAACAGTCAAAATCTCACATTTTGTTGATATTAGCGTGAGGAGAAAATGGGCAAGTGTTAAGTATTTGAGGGAGTTTGGCTAAACAGCCGGGTCAGGTCTCTTTTCATCATTGAATACCAGATAGACTTCATCGTTTCGTACCTCTGTTGTGCAGCTGCTTTCACTATCACTGATTATATAATTGGTTTCCTTTTAACTGCTTAGAAAATGCATTTTCAGCGTTGTCACTCTTCTTAATTTGATTTGCTTACCCGGCCAGTTCTCTCCACACACACAGTCACACCGCCAAACCCAGTCTTGTAATGCTCCCATTTTTGGAAGAAGTTGATGCTATCCATTCTTTGCTGAATGACCTGATAAAATAATGTAAGATCAACAACTATAGTAGTACTATAGTAGTCATAATACATTGATTGTAGGGTTGGCTACAATGTATGTAAACTACCGGTAATTGCCTTAAAAATACAAAATAAAGAATTGTATTAGTTATGAATGATTAACTTGACACGGTCCAAATCCAAATTTAAAGTTAAAGTCCCTTTTTTTTACAGTTTTCAGCAGACTCTGTGTCACAGTAGACCTGTAGAGCTGAGGTGGGGCCTGCTGGATAGATGATGTAGACGTAATCTTAGCCTGAGCCTGCTTTGTAGATATCACTACAGTCTCTGGGCAGGAGCAACAACAGGGCTAACACAACTCTGAACTGTAGGCCAAATATAAAACAATATATTACTAGGGTCTAATCTAATGTATTGGTTTCTGTATAAAATGCAATAGTGAATACACATGGCATGGTGGTATAGATTTTGTACAAAGATTGTTTCCAATTTAGCTATGCTTTGTCGATCAGAGAACATTTTGCCTGAAGTTAATGTGAAAAATGACAAATTCATATTTTGAGCCATTGTTTTTATTTGTGGCTTTGTTGTAGTTCCCAAATGTGAGGACTGACCTGGTCAATGTGGCAGGGGTCTGAACTTTCTCAGTCCTTCTAAACCAGATATTTTTGGATGTATTATTTAAGTACTTATTGTATGCTACAGTTACTATTTAATGTAATTTTGTCATTCATGAGAGAACTTCATATAAAATCAATAGTGGCTGCATGTTGACTGCAGTAGTGCATCCTGATCCCTCACTGTCCCACAGAGACTTGGTTTGAGATTAACCTCCCGGAACTCTTCCTCTCTCCTCTCCTCTCCTCTCCCCTGTCCCACTCTGCTCTGGACTTTCTCACTGCAGGAGCCAGACCCAGGTATTTTTAGCTGTGACATAATGCCCCTATCTCCTCTTTCCTCCCTCTCTCCCACTCTCTCACTCTCATTTGGACACTCGTTTAACCCTCACTTTCACTCCCGCCCACTACACTCACCCCCTGTCTCTTTCTCACCCCCCTGTCCGTCCCTATAGCGTCCCGGGCTAGCTCTAGCTTACTGTAGTAATTGAGTGCTCAGGTTTCACACTTCTTTGAGCTGCGGGACAAACATGGCAGTGGAGGAGGCATCTGACTATTTGGCAGAAGTAAGTCTTGGACATGGCTGGACTAACCTGATATACATTTGCGCTAACAAGATTTGGAATGCAGGCAGGGTTGTATATTTTATTGAATGATGTTGTAGCTATAGCTATGCAGGGGGGGTCCTCTAGATGAGACGGGTCGCAACTCTGCACCACTCTGCTGCAGTGTGTCCGTGGATCTAGGGATTTGAGCTAATGGTATCTAAAAGAGGTGAACTTACATTCCAATAGATCCAAATGCTGACGGGAAGATATAATGTAGTTGGGTTTAGTTTTGTGTTACACTGATGTCAATAGAGGCACCTGACCTTGGACAGTGGCGCATGCTCCAAGTGTGTTTGATTTTAAGCTGCAAAAACTCTAGCTACATATAACAATAGCTTATAATGCATGCTAATGAATGAGAGTTGGGGTTATCTCTGTTTTAGAATGCTTTTTGATAGACCTTCCTGGCTAACACTGCTGATGATGTGATATACATTACACAATGCAGTAGATGCAGCAGTTCCTGTGACTTGCACCTGGTTGACTCTCCACAGAAAAGATTCATCCAAGTAGAAACAACACTTGGCAATGTTTCTGGCTACATTATATTAGCATACTGTTACAATCACATTCTCATATACAAGCTAACATTTATTGATCAGTTGTCCCAAATGCAACGAGTCAGGCATGTATTATTATTATTACATTACTGCAGTCACAGAATCACAGATATAGATTTTGGGCATGGTGATATTCTTGTGATGATAAATCTACTAGAAAGTTATGCTCTAACCAAAATCAAATGTATGTCAAGTTTGATGTCCCGTTTGACATATTTCTACATACTTACAATAGTTACTATACTGGATATGGCCTGTGCTGGCTGTGGGTGCCTGTGATTGGTGGTAGGATCATATGTAACTCCATGAGGCGGTGTGGACTGCAAAAAGAGCCACTGTAGCATTCTCTGCATATCTCTGCAGCATAAATAAAGTTAAACTAGAATGGCACGTCCCAGACACATCCTCAATCTGTGCTTTCCTATTGGCCCTGTCATATTCCTGTGTTACTAATACTGTATAAATAAATACATTGATTATTCACACAGGAAGCTCAAATTTCCTCTCAGGTTTGACTACCATTTAAAGCAAGTATAGCTTTGACTCTCTCTTGGGTACCCTCACTGATGGTTGAGAAATTAAAAAGTAAAATTTTATCAAATTTTGTCATTTTCAATAATAACTTAAGTAATGACAAAATCAACTGTTTTAGATTGAAATTAGCATTAGCACTTAACAGTTATCTCAGGTTTTCAGTCCATATGTTAAGTGAATAGTGGTTGCAAATGGTAATGTATACAATGGAATAACTTTATCTTTATTCAGTCACATTAACCCCCACTGTCCATAATAAAATACAGTGCTTGAAGTTACAGCCCAGCTTGGTAATAGTATCCAATAACAACAGTGTGACAACTGGACTGCTGCCTTATCCACTTCACCAGTAGAGTCGTGATAACAAAACATTCCTGTCTGATGATGGCTGGTGTTGCCAACATGTGCTGGCACCATTTAGACCTGGTTTAGACACTGCTTAGTCCAAGTTCAGTCCTGGTTTAGTCCCAGTTTGATCTGGTTTAGCCCTGGTCTTTGTTTAGTCTCTGATCTGTTAGGTAGTACTTGGTGTGAAAACTTAAACAAAAAAGACTAATTGCAGACGTTCTTTGAAGAACTCCATTTAATAGTTTAGGATAACTTAAAAAGGACATCATTGTTTGATCTTTGAACATTGTACATCATAGCCTGGGACAATGTTGACTGAATTCCCATGTGGCCCCAGACCAACATCCGCTAAGCCCCTGTCTTTGCCTCGGAGAGCGGCTGCTGACACTGAAACATGTGTCTGTTTGTGTTTGTGATGGACCCAGATAAGTTCTATTCAAAGCTTGGGAAATGAGCTCAGCGGTCAGCATTGGTCAGTAATCTGTCTGCAAAAACAAAGTACTTGCTGCTGCCAATGTGCTTTCAAAAGACCCACAAAGACATATTTTCAATTTCAAGTTCAGTATAATGTTTGTAGCATATTTATTGTATCTTACACAATCTGCTTTCTTACTTACTTTCTTACTTACTTACTTACGTTCCAATCTTTATACATTTTGTTGTGTTGATATACAGTAGTAGGGGAGGCAGGGAGCTTACATTGAACTCTCTTAGCATAAGGACTTCATCCATCAGTCCTGGACACATCTATAGCCTGTCCGTCCTGGGAGTGGATTCCTCCGTGTGTGTTTTTTCCATAGATGGTTATTTTAAAGTTTTTCCTGACTGCGATGGAGGGTCTAAGGACAGGAACATCTCCTGGGACAGTCCTTTTGTTTGTGTATTTATTGATTGTCTATTAACTTTATTGTTTATATGCATCTCTTTCTGTGAAGCCCTCTGAGGCAGGTTTGCTGTGATATAGGGCTATGCAAATAAAATTTAATTGAATAGGCTATTGTTTTAAATCTTCTGTGAAACTGTTAAAATTGGTGACTCTAAATTGCCCCTACTGAAAGTGAATTGTTGTCTATCAAGTTGTGTCTGTAGCCATAGTTGCTGGGATCATGTGTTCAACCTCTAACAGGAATAAGCAGACAATAAATATATTTCAGAATTTCCATTTTGGTTAAGACCACTTCTAAAGATATTTCCTCATAAGACTCTATTCCAAGCACTGCAATACAAAATCTGCAACTCCCAGATTTGCAGGTTGCATGTTTGTCTTTTTTGATTTGTTTCATAACCTCGCACTGTTTACTGTATATTGGAACATTTCAGCACTTCACTAATGTCTTCTTGTCATTATAACGACCCCTTTAAACTGTAAACATCCTGCATTTAGCTCTCCCAGTGCTCTACCGCACCCAACCATTTTCACACAAACACTATACCAGCTATATCTTTAAATCAAATTGCAACATTTTCCTCTTGGTTTTTCATGGCTATGTGGCTAAGTGCAAAGTTTTCATGATATCACCGCTGCTATGTGAACACTGGCAGAAAACACAAATCAAATAAATACATCTGATCTCACGGCCGTAGGCATGAATTTGGAGAGCTTCAGGTTTAGGTTGAAAGCATGTTGAAAAAGAGCCCGTGTTTTAAATAGGTTGGAGCTGTACAGCTGTCTAGTAGATAGAAGCAGGTTGGTAGTCTGATTCTTTCTCATTATGGCCACTGTGTTCTTGGGCAAGACACCTTTTACCCACCTTGTCAGTGTAGGAATGTTCTTATTGTGGTGTGTTTAGTGGTGGTCAGAGAGAGCTACTATATGGTGTGGCTGGGAAATCAATAAAACATTAATGTAGTTATAAAGCTCTTTGGGTGGTTTACACAGTACAATATAAATGTTATCTAT
>JAVQKC010071308.1:0-13417 GCA_036025475.1 Philypnodon macrostomus | reverse complement strand
TAACTTTTCAGGTTTTCCTAACTTTTCAGGTTTTCCACATTTTCAGGTTTTTCCACGTTTTCAACTCTTTTACAAACGCAACCACTTGCAATGGCGAAGCCATTGCCCATTTTCTAGTTATTCTTTCTTATCTTTTCTTATCTATTTAGAGTCTCAGCGGAGAATGGAATGATATGTAATCATCATCAGTCTGGAGCCCAACATAATAACCTTATTATTTTAGAAGTGTACAGTGTAGTCGATATAATGTGTGAGGGGTCTTTCCTAATAATGAGTGAACCGAGGTGATAGCACATAATAGCACCATGTCAGTGTCCCAGCCACAATGATGCATCCAGGTATCTTCATGTGTTGTGTTCGCTATCACTGAGACATTGGCGGCCCCTCTGCCTCGTACAGTCCAGGGAGGCCTCACTCAACAGTGTTTTATGGGTTCTGTTACAACCAGATATGCTACCTTTCTAGCCTGTAATTGACTGCCATTGGCCACAGCAGTTCTCCTTTAATGCTGCATGATGGTGTTTAATGGCGGATAATAGAACGTCAGAGTGTTAAACGAGGTCATCCTGCTCTTGGTGTCAGACCTTTTTTGTTGGTAATGTTGTCACATAGCGCCCTTGACAGATTAACAAGCCTGCCAAGAAGGCTGTCCAATTTGTATTTAATGCATGTACTCACTGGATCTTGTTATAGGCTTTGAGAGGTATCTCATGGCCAAAAAGATGACTGGGGCCATGTCTGCTTAGAGGACCAGGGCATTCCAAGCCGGCAGACAAGACAAGTATATGATAATCTTTAGTAAATACTTGGACAGTACTGTGTTTAAATGAATGAATCTTTCCTTTCTGCTGCTCTCCCCTTTAGGGTTTGCCACAACTCATCATCCTCCTCCATCGATCTGCACAAATCCGGTTTGAAAGTCATACTGATGATTAGTTTTGATTTAATATGGCCTAGGTTTTATGTTGGATGCCTCTCCTATCTCAAACCTCTATTTCGTATTCATGATTGGGACTAGCCCTTGGCTTGTTTGTGCCTGGAGTTAGAACAGTATTAAGTCCAAAATATATAAATCTATATCCTTTATGAGCACTTTTACCCCTAATTTAAACTGAATCCGTCATGTCCCCAGTACGTCTCCATCATTTTTTAAAATTTACACGAGTATGTTGCGTATACAGCATGTCTCCAAACAGGAGCACTCTGATCAGATCAGCTGTAGCCTGTCTCTGTCCTCTCTAGCTGCGTGAGGAGCACACTCGGAGCAGAGACGCAGAGGTGCTGCAGACTTGACGGGGCTAGTGAAACCGTCACATTGACTTTAATGAGTTTTTATATTTGTTACAGGTGACGTGACGGTGATGCAACGGATTCAGTGTAAATTAGGGGTTCGATCAAGCCTCCACATTTTTCCCTCAAGTGAGAATCAAACAATCCATCTTCAGCTTATGATATGACCCATTAGACCTCCAGAGCCATTAAATGTTATAAAATGTAAATGTAAAGCATCCGTATGATCAGGCAACACAACATCAAACATTATCTCAAATCACCCAAATCTTTCAGGAACAGGCGGGATTCACCTGGTCTTGGGCGGGAGCAGACCAAAACACATCGGGTCCCAAGTTGTATGTCAAAATCAGACTAACATCAGCATGTGAGCAACCATGAGGATCTGTAAAAACAGCCTGCTCTGCTTCTTCCCCACCTCATGTGACACGCATCAGCTTTTGGGTGCCTGTCAATCAAGTCTCGGAAAAATGCACAGCAAGCGCATATTCAGGCTTTTTATTAAAAATCTCAGGACCTACGGCGATCTCTCGAGTGGACAGACTGGGGGAAGCTCTGGGCGGGAACGAGTGGAAACGAGATTGAAAAGTCAGTGCCATGCAGGTCTCTAGGTCAAATTATAAATACTCTTTGTTTCTATGATTAGCGCCATTAGCGATTCACTTCAAGTGTTTCTTTAATCAAGAGTTGTAGTTAGGGTGTTACTACTCGTGCAGGTGTCTGAACTGTGAGATTTGTTTTTCTTTTGATATCCAGATTCAAGGTGCTAATTACCAACATAATTAGCCAAAGTTGATGTTAGTTAACAAGGCCACGTTACCATGCTAACAGTACGAATCCATATGTTCACATCACAGTGTCTACACAGCACCATTTATAAGCATTACATTAAAACAGAATATAACTATTATCAACAAATGATGACCTCGACCAAGGCACAGGTCCTATTTTTTCAATGGTAAAGATATAGTACCCTGACCTGGTCTCAAATGGACAACTTCTAGGTTAGGGGTAAATGTGTTATCCACATCTCACAATAGTAAAGAAAGCACCAATATTTAAACAATTTTTTACTGATACCTTGTGGTGGATGGAGTTGGGATCTATCCTGCAATAGTCCAAACATTCTCAGATCTTGATTGTGTTTAAGTTTGGTCGTTATCATTTCTGAGCATCTTATCAAAACTAAGCCGTACTTTTAGATGTATCACAGCAAAATAAACAAATAAGCACACATCAAACGTTAGTGGCATCACGACAGAGCTATATTAAAAAAAAAACAATTGCAGTGGATTTAAATTTAGATTAAACAGTGCCATACATTTTTAATTAAGATAAAGGAGAGAATTACCCCAAATCTCTGCTAAAGTCCTTCTCAGATATAACAGAGTGACAAAAAACTTTCATTAAATCTCTATGGGACTAAAGCAATGCCAAGAGCAGTTCAAAACCATGAAATAGGACTGGATATGTGTAGATATGAGAAAATGTCTTGCCACATTTGACCCCTGAAGAAAGCTCAGAGTTACCATTCTCTATAGCAATTTGGAGACAGTGTAATCTGATATGAACCTTCCCGCTGGTGCCCATTTGCGCTTTGATCAGTCCGACATCTAGTTATTGAGCACGTCCTTAGAGCACGAAGTGATAACGTAGTATGATTGAAAAACATAATGCACAGGCTGCATGGGATTTGTGGCATTTGACTTTGTAGTGTGTTTTCTTTTACCATGAACTTAGCATAACAGAGAGAGAGACAAGATGCACTACAGAAAGTTTATATATAGGCCTATAGGGTATGGGCTCGTCTAGGCTGTAGTGAACAAATTATATTCAAGAAATGCAAAAAATACCAAGATTTTTGTTGCTAGTTAGAAGTTGTTTTGCTGTGAAAAATTAAAAAATGGAACATTGTCTACTGCAAATATGCAGCCAGTCACGCAGCATTAAATGGGTGAGTGAACCAGACATTAATAGGGCCTTAGAGGAAGCAAACCTGTACAGGTCTCTGCCAAAGGATGTTTAGAGAAGAACTGTTGTGTAAAGTAGGGCAGAGCGTGACACATGTCAGTGAAAATACCAAAAAAACAAACCTTTATAGTCCACTGGTGTAAAAACAATATATATTTTGAGACTGGCTTTCAGCAGACACATTGCCAATGTTTAATCCACATTTTCTATCCTTCAACCTACAGAGGATTTTCTTTTTGATGCGGTTAATATAAAACAGTCATTGACCACCATTATTTCAATGTCTAAATTTTAGCATGTGCATACCAGCTAGAGAGATCACAGCTAAATGTAAGCAGTCGAGTGGATATTAAACATATAAAAAATAATAACAATAGTTTATGGGTTACGGTAAAATTAATTCTCATAACTTTAATATAGCAAAAATTAAGCTGAGCTCAGGTAAACCAAGCATCAACACTGATAAATAGAGAATGTATGTAGTTGAAGGAAGTAAACAGGGGGATAACTTTGGTGTCATGGCAACAGCAGGTCCTGTGGGACAAGAAACTGGGGATGCAGTAACCATGAGCAACAGGTTATATAGTATATACTGAGATTGGGACTGGGTTAAGACCAAGACTAACTGGGAACTAGCAAGATCAAAGACACCACTGCTAAAAAACAGGGAATGCCTTATCTATATGTATCTATATTTAAGTACAACACTGTGTAGTATTAGTTTATATTTACCATCAACTCACAAACACCTGAAGTCGTATTTAGACAGGGCCATTTTTGCAGCACACATAGGGACACACCCATCGAGGCCAGTGTGTTAATTATGTGTCATGTAAATGTCATGCCTTAAGTGGCCCTGGTGTGTTCAGGCTCATAACAGCAGACCCCTGCATACACACAGCCAGTGACAGATTCTGAATGGCAGCTCATTAGACCACTCTCTCTCCGATATGAATCTCACGAAAGAACAAACACGGCGCACACAGCTTTGTTTCTGCCAATCATCTGCCGCCATCGCCACAGAAATCCCAAGCTGCTGTTTGAAGTCGAGGGCCGCTCTCCTCCAGAGCTGGAGCAGGTACTTCCTCTGCTCACGCTGAGATAATGGATGCTACTTCTCAAAGCACATTTGTCACACTGCACTTCTTTAATTGCTGTTTCTGTCAAAAAACACACCCCTGAGACAACAGCAGAACCCCTCTCACTTCAGGGTCGATGAACTATTTTACACTGGATTAGTGCCACAAACCAGTTGTTTCAGAGCGGAGAGGGTCTTGCTTTGGTTGGCTTGTCTTGGTTGTACCTACTAGTAATACTATCCTTGTTTCTTTATAGGATGTGCAAAACAAAAGCCAATGTACTAACAATGTTTCTACAACGAAATATGCTTCATAACAGTTTGTAGCCCAGTAGTGTACCAATGTTTATTCACTAACAAATTACTGTATGTAGCACAGGACATGCTTTAGTAACCATGCAGAAGCTTTGAAAAAAGAAACAATTCTGCTGTAATGATAACTGTTGTACTGTTGAAATCTAATCTTTTATCATAATCACGCTGTATTGACCCTTCTTGTGTTTGTAAACATTGTAAAACATTGTAGAAAGTGTACTGCGGAAATGACTAGAATGCATTTTCTATGGGGAAATTAGCACTAGCTAAATAAGTTAGTTAGTTAGTTAGTTAGTTAGTTAGTTAGTTAGTTAGTTAGTTAGTTAGTTAGTTAGTTAGTTAATTTTATTCAGACACACAAGAAAAAAATATATAAATAAAATATTTACAGTCACAAAACACAAGATAACATCCATTGTGTCTGAAAGGCATTGGCTGAAGCAAAGCTTATTTTGCCTGCCTAATAAGTGCAAATAAACAAGATGGCTTTGGCAACGAACAACATCATCAGCTACACACAGGTAATGTCAGAGCCTGGTTGGAAAACATCTGTTTAATCAAGTTTATCAACGCTCAGCTGTTTTATTTGATGTAGCGTTTAGCATGTGATATTAGATATAGAGGGCTGTTAATTATTCAAATTAAAAAAATTATTTAAAAAACGCGAAGCGATTAATTTCTTTGGCTCGTGGGCTCCCGGTTGAACGTGCATATTGTCCTTTGCCGCTGCAAAGTCTTCTTTGTAAACGTAATTTCTACCTTTTGAACACTAGACTATTTAAAGTAGGACGAGAGTAGGATGTTATTATTAATTAATATTATTTATTATATTATTATTAATGAATAATGTCCCAAACCCCTATTTTGTAAAGGCTACTATGTAACACAACTTTGCCTTAGCACCAAATAGGCAACAACAGGGAGAGGGCCGACCATAGTCGCTTGCGTCCACACATGTGCTCTTTTAGACCCAGAAAAAACAGGAAGCTACCAGCACCTGTAGCATTCCTACCAGTGCACATTACTGCACAAACTCAGAAGATAGATAGAAGATCTGTTTCGGGCAGAGGGAGAGTGAGCAGTGAGGCCTGATCATGAGCTCACGGGCGGGCCTTTGAAGTTCGCTCGCCCGATGCCTCTCGTACTCTGCTCGTTGAGAGGAGCTTGTTAAGCCACATGGAGCTTGTGTCTGTCCGGAGTGCAGAGATAAGAACCTCAAAGACCATTTAAAGTGTATTTAAAACGCTCACTGATGCAAGTTTACTGTTATTGTTGTATTTCATCAACCAAACTTAATAGCTCACGAAATTAATCTTTCAAAAAATACGCAAATAGTTAATGCATTTTTTAACAGCCCAAAAATTGAGCTAAAAGTTAAATACAATTGGTTTCTTGATTTTTAGTACTTACAGAAATGTTGACGACCACTATAGTTCGTCAGATTTAATCCTCCATTCATCACAAATCGTTCCTAACTTGACTGGCAGATCAACCATTTATGTTGGCTGTCCCAAAATGTGGTATTAAATGTTTTAGTTAACTCTCCTATTAAAATGAAGTACAGGATGCGTGCTCTTAGTTACATGCATCATTGGTGGAAGGGTCTATTGTAATGTGAAAACACTGTCTTTGGCTGCTAATAATGATTCTTTCTTAATACGTAGGTAACGAGTTTAAAGTTGATTCAAACTCATTAAATCCAACCCGGTCTTTTCACGTTGACCTCTTTCCTTCTGTCTGCAGTTTACTTTGGCTGCCCTTGATTCAGTCGTTTACCTGTTAGAACTACACACGGACAAAGACCACTCCTCGTACAAACAATCCCTGCTTTTATTTGATTAAGGCCATTGTGCTCAAAAGGGCCTTTGTGAGTCTGTTGAGAAAACGACTGGTTGGAAAGGTCACATCTGTGGATCGATGATTGCTTCTCACACCTCCAGTACTTAAAGCTTGAATATGGCTGCACTCAGTTCCTCATCATTTGTGTACACACTCATTTCCTTGCCCTTTACTTTCAATCTGGGCTTTTTATATGTTTTCAATCAATACTGAGACATGGCTTACTGCAAATGGTGAGGTGCTACATATATTTTAAAAGGCCCTATTGTATTGTGAGCTTTCTGAAACATTATATTTTTTCATTGTCAAAAACATCCTGATGTGCTGACTTTCTCTGAAGCTGAAAACACTCATTTCTATACATTACAGCCTACAACCCAACTTGCTGCTACTTTTTATTGTTTATGCTGGCTGTAGTGATGAAATGGGGAGAACGGGCCATGAAACTATATTTTCTAAGATAAGAAATAGTAAACATTTTTGGACTATCTGACCCTGTTCTATTATGTAAAGTAGGTTATAGGTATTACGGAGGATGTTTACCACAATTCAGAAACTACCGTCTGTCAATGTCAAAGCAGTCTTCAACATAATAAAGACTACTGCCAATCACAACTGTACCATTAGTGTAACTATTAGCACACGATTGGTGCCGTTAGCATCAATTATCATTAGTATGTCCAAATACAATAAAAATCCATCAAAAACACATTCTCTTCATAGACACTAGTATTTCTTTTGCAGATACTTCAGCCATTGTACTACTAGTTAGCACCAGAGCTAATGTGGAGATAAGCGTAGCAACAGTTCCTCATCACTTCCTCATCTGCGCAACGGGCTAACCAATAACAGATGAGCCCACCTCAATCAACCAATTATAGACAAGGTAGTCTTGTCTATAATTGGTTGACGGTTTGAAGGCCCTACAGCAGGGCCATCTGAGGTCCAAACAGTTTATACAGTATAATCCATTTAGTGGAGACTAGTGGAGTATTGATTTAAGTTTCATTTAGACCTGGTTTTACTTCAGGGGCACTGAGGTAAAATACTAATTATGACAGATTACCTACTTTATAGAACAGGATCAGATAGTCCTTTTGAAGCATTTAATGTTGAAAGGCTCTTGGGTTTGGACCGGACTCTGCCCTACAGCGTCACAGGTTTATAAAAATGCATTTTGTAATGATCCGCCCTAATACCATAGTCTGTCATAATTTTTAATTTTCTTCAATCAAGTCAATCACTTAGCCTCTACAGTAACATCAAATCAGAGTCTGGGTGCTACAACTTTGACCAATAGTAGTTGAGTTTTTGAGTGGTGTGACAACCCACTTTGATGTTGCTGTAGAGGCCAGGGAAGGCCTATTTTAATAAACCTCAAAACTACTGCTTTCAGCTGACATGCCACTAATTTGATTTTTTTCACCAAAGAGAAAGCAACAGTTTTCGAAAGATCAGTTATTTCATTTTAACTTTGTAAAACATAAAATGCTAATCTTGATGTGTGCAGTTAATTAAAAAAGCTTAAAAATGCATAATATGGCCCCTTTAATCAACCTTCAGTTTAGAGATGAATTGGATTTAGAGGCGTCTTCCCTGACAATATGTAGGCTACAGTTTAAAATTGGATTACTCTGTGAGACAAACAAAAAGTCATGGTATGGACAGATTATCCGGGTATATGAGGATATGACAACTAAACAAAGTCAAAATCGTTGGAAACAGTGGAGGATGCCAACTGGTCTGTCGTCCCACCAGCGACTCTGCTCAGTTTCAGAAAAGCTGCCAAATGTGTCCCGAGCCAGAGTCCCACCGTGCTGCAATGAGGCACAGTTTGAAAAGACTGGTGCAGTGTTTAGCCCACTGCAGAGGAATGGATGGAGGGGGTGGAGCAGGCCAAGACTTTTGTAAGTTTTTGTAATGTTTCTGTAATATACTGCATTATGAAAATAGTTTGACAACCTGATGTATAGTGTTGTATAAAAGACTGGGTCATATAAATACTATAGTATTTTTTACTATGGTAAAGGTGTGTGTGGAAATTCATATTCTAGAAAATAAAGACACATGGCATTAACTTAAGTATAAAACAATACATTGTCCAGCCCAAGTTTACAGTATTGTATATTATCAAGGAGAAAAAAGTTGAAAGAATGTAATCTGCCTTTATTGATATTACATACTATGCCCATAATAATCTGAAATTACATAATATTTATCCAAATTGATCTAAGACTTAAATTATGTGTCAATGGATGGCCTTAACTGGAAAAGTGCCACAAATAGTTTTCCCTGTCTTTTAGTAATATCTCACTGAATAATATGATTTTATATATGTTTAAAGTAAGCAAAACCTTTGGTGGAGCTCTGTCAGGTTCAACCTAACACTTGACTCAAACTTCAGGTCCCCACTTTGATCCTTAACCCTAAATCACCCATGCAGTCTTAAGTCACCCGTCTGAAGCATAAAGACATTATTCCAGTAAACACCAGAGCAAATGAGCTGAAAGCCCGGCCCGCACAGAACCAGGCACCTTCAAAGGCCTCCTAAAGTCTCAGCCTTTGATCCAAATACAGATGACCAAAGATGCTCAACAAAAATGCAATCCTTCCTTCTTCCTAGTCTTCTCCTTCCTTTTCGTTCCTATTTTCAATTCAGAAAACTATATTACCAGTTTTAGCTTTGGTATTTTAAAAGGTCTAACCGAAGAAGAATACAATTTGGTTTATGCTTTTGAACTAAATACAAATCTACATTATGTATTTAGATAGCCAAGGACTAGTACAAAAATACTTGCTTGCAAAAGGATAGTGTTGCAGACCTTAAAGCCAAATGTTGCAACTAATATCCATACTTATGAAAGCCTGCCTGACTGTTAGAATTATACCCCTACATCAGCCTATGTATGTGTGCAATGAGCTCATGGGACATCCAGGATTTCAAAACTTTATAAAAAACTGTTCTAGCTGAATATCTTTATGACAAACCCAACTTTCCCATATCAAGTTACCCACTATGGCTGATCTGACTGGTGTGTCCCGGGATGGTGAGCACTCTTGTGGGGCTTGTTAGCAGTGCTGTCAGTGATTAAGGACTGTAGGTAATTAGATACACTTGACATAGTTGTGAGTAACTGTCAGGCTGCAGTGTCTACCAGCAGCCTAATACAATGCACCCAGATGGAGTTGTGATGTATAGTCAGTGCATGCAGAGCTCATCAGTCTGATCAGTGAAGTGCTGCAGAGCATTTAGTCACGCTTCCCTTTGATTAAAATGACCAGCTGAGAGTCAATTCGGCATGTTTTACGTCAGTGGTAATTGAAGAGAATAAGAGTTTGATTGAGCTGATTTGATTGGCAATATTTTAGTGCCAATCACTTCACCAATACATCAAGTGGATAATGTAAAAATGTCTTTGGTACCTAATGTTATAGCAAGTTTGGACTTTGAAAAACCAGTAGCGCTGTTGCCTACATTGAACAAAGAGTCAGTTTGATGATTTATCAAAATTTCTAAATTCCTTATTTTGTTCTTAACAGCTCTCTTTGTGTAAATGAGTCAATTGGGATTTACATTGCCTATATCTTACTCATTATGAAACTAGAAGCACTGACCCCTCCACTACAATGCATGGTCTTATCTCACAGAGAAGTGTAAGTCACCCGTACTATACCAGACTTGAGCTACATGTTGACGATAAATGCTCAAATCACTGTTATGCCATAATTTGATATCCTTGCTGACCAGGCTAATGATTTTAAAAACATGTAAGCATTCATAAAATCTGACACAAAATAAAAAATATCGATACAAACGGTTTGATAAGAAATTAATATTTACTTTTAATACACAATAAATACACAGAGAGTGAAAATCAAACGTAGCACTTCCATTACTGTAACAGTATAATGCTAATTTCTGTCTACAGTGAACACAGCAGCTGTAGTGTGCTGTTTGGCGTTAGATGTATCTATGAAATGTTTCGTGTTCTGACAGCGTGGATAAATAAGCCTTCTCAAACTCCGTCTGCTTTCTGTCACTTTGTCAAACTCGATAATTAGTGGGCCGCCAATGAGCCAGAAAGTGAGAAGAGTCCTATTGGCTTATGCGTATGCACAGATTACAACTACAGCGTATATGAGCATTTTATCTATAGCACAGCAGGTGTCTCCATAGTGGTTGGACGCCGGTGTGATATATTAGCATGTCAGTCTGCTGGCTCACGTCCAAATATACTGTAGCTCACTGATGGTAAACAATGCACTCAGGAGGAAATTGAGATATTGAATTAGAAAATGAAGTCATTAAGGGTGCCATGTTCACTTAAACTGCACTACAAGGGGAGAAGAGGAAGCAATAATATTAAACACTGACCAAATCTAACTCAGTTGGTACTGTTCTGTGTAACTCACTTGGAGAACGCAAGTACTGGTTCTATCATTGGTAACAATCTAGTGGCCTGAACTCAAACTGGGATCTTTTAGTCCTGGGGTAAATGCTTTGTACATTGATAACCTCATATCTAAAAAAAAATAATGACAAATCATTTTCTGAAACGATTAGTCATTTGTTTGTTTATGAATATTTTCACTTTTTATCAATAGTTTAGACGAGCTCCATATGTTCAAAGCTGTTTGTTTATGAGTGTGTTTTTTTACCATTCTGATGTAAACTTCGTCCGTCTGTAAATGCATTGATTTGCTCTATGATTTGATGTATTATTCCCATTTAAAAACCGAAACGGGTATTATGTTGCTGGTGGTTGTAGATTACTCTTTGCATAGCTTAAGGGTCATAGAAATCAGGAAATGTAAAAGTTGATGAACAACAGCATGATGTTAGTGCAAGTGCAAAGAGCGGCTCATGTGATGCAATCATTACTAAGTATTACAGGCTTCACAGCTGCACAAAAATAACTCTGAGTTAGAATATGCAAAAATTATAACGCCAGTCTTAGGTAAATGAGCAAAGCTGGAAACACTTCACTGCTATAGTCCTAATTAGGGGTAAGTATATTTTTAAGACAATATTTAAAAAATCATAATGGACAGAGGTTACTGTATCATAGTTTAAAACTGAAGGGTTTGGGGATTTTGCTGTTCAATTTAAATAAGGATTAGGAAGGAAGAGTAGATAGCATAGCACACACAACTGAATGTGCTTGTTCTTTCTCGCCTGAAAAAGTAGGCAACTGTTTACATTTCATCCTAATGAGAGGCGAGACATGCAGTGTTCCTCAAGATAGTAACATGCATCATGAATGAGTCTAAAAACCTCCAATAGGTCTAGCACCACCAAGACATACAGTATATTCTAATAATCTGAAAGTGCAAAATGATCTCAAATATTGTGTAACTACAGCCTTCATTATTGTGACGTTCCCCATAATAACTAATAATCTGTACTAACCCCTTCAGTCCGGTTCTTGGCTCGCCCACCAGCTTGGCCTACCACCTGACCACCCTCTTTGACTTTTATTTTATGCGTCCTCAACCCTGCACGACATCCTTCACCTGCACACACCTATTCACACCTACATCTTCACATCCCCACTACAGATATGTTGGTGTGTCCGTCTCTCCGAGCCAGGTTGTAACAATTATAAAGACATCAAGTTGTGCATAATTTTGTATGAACCCATTTGAATGTATCCCTTTGTCAAATGTTCCTTGTGTAAAGCAGCCATTACATACATGTCATGCCTAGTATTTCTGCAGCTCCAGACATGCAGCAGTGTCCTGCCCTGAATTGTTCACACTGATTATAAAGACACAAGTCAGCCAATTAAACCTGTGACTGCCCGGTGGTTGCAAACACAATCGCTTCTTTTATTCCCTTTCCTCTCTCTCTCTCTAGACTGTTCCTGCCTGCTCGCTCGTCCCGTCAGACACTTAGCACCACCTCCTCCCTCTTGCTGCACCTTCTTCTCTTTTTAACAATTGGCTCCTCTGGCCGTTAGCATCTTGCCTCTCGCATTCCCACTCATTAAAAAGCTTCCCCGGTCCACTCCCAGGAGAGGGCTGGATAAAAATAGCATCTTGTAGTTCTTCTTCTTCTGCGCTGGCTGCTTCTTTTCCTCTAGCCTGTGTTCCTTACATCAAAAACCAGTGACAAGCTTTTCTCCATAATAACAATCTGAGCTTAGTCGTCTTCATTGGCGTCGCTTTGCTGAGCTTTATAAGGGCCCTTTAAATGCATTTTCGCACTGGGGAAACGCAGCTCCAACCCCAGGTGCCTCACACTTCAACCTGTGCTGTGTTTGAGGTTAAGAGCTGCTCGGGTTTAGGTGCAATTAAAATGTAGTTTTAGCTCAAGAAGTGACAGTGGGGCAGATTGAGTAGGATACTTACAGGTGTTCTTCTGCCTGTCAATTGCCTCACAACCATTTTCAAGACCAATTTAATTTGTAAATGATATACTAGATTCATGGTGTGTTCATTTGTAAATATTATACATGACTAATGGATGAAAATGACGTAGTGTCTAGACAAAACAGGTGTCCCACTGTTACCAATACAATCCACAATATAATGGGTGATTGAGCATTGTTTTGGGCAAATGTGGCTTTTTCATTTAGAAACCAGAGCCAGTCAGAAAGATGGCCCCAATCCCAGAAAAGATCAGTCTACAGTCATAATTTTCAGATAATGTTCAAATATAGGAGATAGATAGTTGTGTATAACAATCCATTACTATTATGAGAAAAATACCGTATTTTCTGCACTATAAGGCGCACTTAAAGGCCTTTAATTTCCTCAAAAACCAACAGTGCGCCTTAGGGTTAATCCGGAGCGCCTTATATAGGGATTAATTCTGGTTGTGCTTACTGACCTCCAAGCGATTTTGTGTCACACGGCGCTCAAGGCGCTCCGTCAAAATGTTTTGGTACGACTTCGGTAAACTACAAAGCTCTGGGAGTCAGG
>JAVQKC010071280.1:0-27368 GCA_036025475.1 Philypnodon macrostomus | reverse complement strand
ACCAGCCTTCAGGAAAATCTCCGCTTCAAATCACACAAAAGTCACACAAAAACACGGCTCCAGTCACAAATAACCATCTAATTACTCACTACAGTATCTCAGGAGACTCTGACATAGATCCGTTTCTTGTGTGTATAAACCAACACAGATGTGTTTATCGCTCCGTACAGACACCGTACAGACACTTCCTCTGATGGCCCCGCCCTGAGGCTACGCCGTCAGCTCGACACTTCCCACAACAAAAGCAGGCTCCTGATGGATTGTCGCGCCGCGAAATTTCGCCAAAGTTCAGATTGTTCAACTCTGGCGAAATTTCCCCTGGGTCTCTTCGCGCGTTTCGCGTCGCAGGTTTCGCAGTTTCGCGCCGCAGTTTTGCGTCTATCGCGCCGCAGAATGGTTTTGTCGCGCGAAACGCGTCTTTACATAGACATAACATTGAAATCTGTCGCCGGTTTCGCGTCTGTCGCGTCCGGTGTGAACGCAGCATAAAAGTTTGAATGATACACTCCCCTTTCCTAATTCCTCTCCTTTGCTGCCCTCTATCATGGTCACACAGAAACCAGGAAGTACTTACACAAGCCCGGAAGTAGGGGAATAACATAAGAGAGATCTGGAATTGACTTTTAAGTCTTTAAAATAAAAGTAAAAATAGCTCTGGTAAAGCTGTGAATTTTGAAATAAAATATCAGCTCTCTCACATTATTCCTGATAGATTCTAGTTATTGATAAATAAACAATGTTTCAACCAATCAGAGCGCTCCTACCCTGTGGAAGCATGTGATTGGTTAAACAGTTCCTTCTCTTGCTCTAAAATAAAAACCGTTATAACGCAGCCCACAGGTGAGCTCAAAGTCTGCACTAATAACTAAATAATTATCTTTGCTAAAAAATACAATGAAAAGAAAATCAGTAAAGTTAAGTAAAACAATACATTTCAAAAAAGGTAAATTATTGCCCACTACACATTAGTTGTATTACTTATTGCTTGCTACATTAGACCAGCACAAAACAAAAGCTCCATTATGACTCACTGACAACAGTCTTTGTGTTATTCTGTCTCTTACTAGTAAATTAAGTATATAACCAAGAATATAACCAACAATATGCTATTTAAAAAGCTCTTTAAATGTTACTATGATTTTCCCCCTAGTTAGTACATATTTTCATTATTACAACAGAAACAGAAGCTACTGAGAATAGCAGGACACAGGCAAGAATAAGATAGAGAGAGAAGAGAACTCAACATAAGGAAGGTAATATGACAAGATTCTGAACAATCTCTGCATAAGTATACACCAAAAATGTCTTATTTGCCATTGACTTTAAAAAGATTTAATACATTTTTCAAAATTTGGCATTTGCCATTTGTAGTAATCTTTAGCAGCACTCCAGTGTGGTAGTTTATCTTCTTGACTTATTCTTGAACATTGAGTAGACACAGTCCTTTAGTTATACCTGTGAACCGCTGTTTTCTGCCGTAAGGTGCATTGTCTGAAGCAGTTTGTCTGTAGATAAAGACGTCACTGCGATGTCTTTAGGTGCAGTTGGTGAACAATGGTTTTCTGATGGTGGTTCCGTACTCTCTGTTCCTACTATAAATAATGAAAAAGTGACACTGTATTATTTTACCCTAACTTTTAACAGTCAACACAAAATTATAGTTCACTTACATATTGAAAAGGCACTTTTTATCCTTGATATTTGGGGCTTATTTGAGTCGGGAAATGGACTTAAATTTAAAAACTGGTGTTTAAGCCACATTGCACGATTCTCCTCAAACGCCTTCCTCTGCAAAAGACAGAAACTATGATTTATAAAAACATTCATCTTCCAGATTATCAGTGACATCATTTTATTACCTCATGACTGAGTCTTATGGCGGCCTCTGTGAAGCTGCTTCTTTCTCGGTCAAAGAGCTTTCTTTGTTCCTCTAGAGTCCTCCACTCGGCCCTGAGCCTGTCTTTCTCCTGCTGCATGTATTGGTCGTTTATCAGACACGTCACATCGTCACAAGGAGAACTCAGCTGCTGCTACAAAAAACATCACACATTTTAACCTGGGAAAAACTAGGACTATCATCATTATTTTGGACACAGTACTTTTATATTTAGTCTATATTTACAATAACAACCAGATTTACCTGCAGGAGCTGCTGTTGTGTCTGAATAAAGTTCTTGCACTGTTGAATCTCAAGCCTCAGTCCGTGCATTTCATCTTCGTGGTTTTCTTTTGAATCTACAAAATGATGTCACACTGAAAAACAGACACTAACGATGACGTAATAATCAAACATTTCCTACCTTGGCTGTCTAGTTTTTCCACATGAGTTTTAAGTCTCCTCCACTGCAGCCGAATACTGTTCGTCAGTTTTTCTCGGGCGTCATCACTAAACAACTCAACTCCAGCCTCAAATACATCCTCATCCTCTTCAGAGTCTGCTTTCTGTAACACCTGAGTAACATTGAAGCAGTCAAGAATGTATTAATCTAAACATCATCGTCATAATACGAATGAATAATTTGTATATGTCTTTATGTCTAACCTTCAGTGTTTCACTTTTATTACTTTTAGAAGAAGATTTCTTGGATTTGAGAATGGACACAATATCTTTCTTCATGTGCTGCAACACTTTCTTCAGTTCAGCATTTTCCTGCAATAACTCTCGCTGCCGGTTGTCATAATCATTTAGCAGAGTTTTGTACATGTCTCCTTCGTGTCTTTGAACCAAACAGACAGTATTCTTTTTTATAACACACCTACAGTACCAGTTAGTCCTGAAGGATATTGTGTAAATGAACTTACTTTGCTTCTGTCTTTTCAGTTTTCCAAAGGCTCCGCTTCCCATTGGCACGTCCAATGTTGTTCAACATATCAATGGCTAGAAGAGGGAAACAAAAAAAGTATATTATTATTATTATTATTATTATTATTATTATTATTATTATTATTATTATTATTATAACTTCCATTTATATAGCGCGTTTCAAGACACCCAAAGCGCTTTTACATATTTGTGTATTATTCATTCACTCCACAGTCACACCTGATGATGGTAAGCTACTTATGTAGCCACAGCTGCCCTGGGGCACACTGATGGAAGCGTGGCTGCCAGTTTGTGCCTACGGCCCCTCCGACCACCACCGAACACCAATCACAGAACCACATTCATTCATAGGCAATGTGGGTTAAGTGTCTTGCCCAGGGACACAATGACAGTGTGTGCTTGGACGTGGACTCGAACCACCGACCCTCTGGTCCCACTGCACCACTGCCGCCCTAAACCTAAAGTGGTCAATAAACAAATCAGGATAAAAATAATAAAAACTGTCTGTAATGTGACCTGGTTTTCGCTCCTTTCTGTCAATCAGAAGTTGATTCAAGCGCTCCTTCAATTTGTTAAATTCTCTTTCTTTTCTCTTCATCTCATGATGGTACTGGCTCGCCCGGTTTGCAACTATGTTCTGAAGTTTTTGCACCTGAAGAGACGTGAATTATCAGACAGACTATGGGACAATATTTGATTTTAGAATTAAATTTTTATTTAAAAAGTACCTCTTCTTTTTCATTTTTCAAGCAGTTCTGCAGACTCTTTACTTTGAGTTGTAGTTGGCGCTCCTTCTCAAGAAGTCCGGTGGTTTCTCTTTTGGAAAGTTCAAGTTGCTCCTTCAACAAAGAAAGAGTATGAGTGTTATATATACAGTTAATATACGGAGAACTATGATAAAGGAAATGGTTTGTACCTTTAGTTGATTGCTTGTGAGCTGCAGATAGTCCATGCTGCTGTTTGTTTTAAGCTGCTCCACTTCCATATTTTCCAGTGCTCTGAGATCCCTGTGGTGCAACTGAATCAGGTCATACATGCAGTTTAGCACAGCCACAACATTAGGCTCTGAGCTCCTCCCGATCTCTGTCCAAACTGGAGCCAGACCAAGAGATGCCACCTCCTGCAAACATGATAAGGTAGAGTAAGGAAAGACTTCATACTAAAAAAACAAATAAAAGTGTGCAACAAACTGGTTATTTTGTCAAGACAATGCCACAAAGAAA
Source organism: Philypnodon macrostomus (assembly GCA_036025475.1). Lineage (NCBI taxonomy): Eukaryota > Metazoa > Chordata > Actinopteri > Gobiiformes > Eleotridae > Philypnodon > Philypnodon macrostomus. The sequence goes on along the minus strand of JAVQKC010071280.1, from coordinate 23,321 downwards.
GATCACACTAACCTGGTTAATGTGAGACAGACATTCCTGCACATTGTCCTCTGTGCAAAAGGAAGTGTGCATGGAGCCTCTGTACAGCGGTGATTGGTTAAACTGTCTCAAAGGAGATGCTCTATTTTCAACAGAGCTACTGCAATTGTTCTTGATTTCTGGGAAGAAGTGTTTAAAGTCACACTAATGAGAAAAAATATGAAAATCGCTCATAAAACTATTGTATAGATGATAATGGAAACAGTTTAACTCACCTAGGAATGACTCGGGCATGGTTGCAGAGCAGCCCGGAGGACGTCTGATTCACTACATGTGCAGCAGGACTGACGTGGACTGATCCAAAATCCACACACACCTGCTCCTGAAATAGAGGGGAAGATTAGTATAATTTAATTCAGGTCAATCTGAGACACACATAAGCAAAGTGCTCAGATTAGGAATAGACTGTCTAACTTCCCGTTAATAATTGCAACCACCGTTTGTAAGAAATACCATAAAAAAGATGTAATCTACAACTTCATGTTATGCCTCTGTTTGTTGTTGAGTACAGGCTTATGGACTGGAGTGTGGAAACAGTCTAGCATCTTATCTCAATGCTCTTATCAACTGATCAGACTAATCCCTCGACTCACACACACTCAGAGAATGGTAACATTGAACATCTGAAAGAAAGATACATATAGAAACATGTATGCGTATGTGATATATCCTGGAGGTTTTATTTCTGCCAGTAGATGCCATGTAATTATTAGTAAGTAAACAATAACTTAAAATGTCAAAATACATAAACTTACATGTTTTAGCTATAACCTACATGTATGTTTTAATTGAGCATGATGCACTCAGTCAAGCCCAACCATGTACCTTTGGTTTCTGTGACACTTGATCAGTCTGGTCAAACAGATGGCAAGTCTACAGCCACAGAGCTTAAAGCCTGGGACCTGGCAGCTTACATTAACTTAACTCTACAAGTGTTAACCTTACATTTGCTGTGGACATTTTTGCAAGAATTGTATTCTAGCTAAGCTTTGTAGTTAGCGACATTGCCTATAATACACAATGCTTAATTCCCAATCATTTAGTAATAGTACCATACAGGTGGTAATAAATGCTTACTTACAGAGAGATGTTGTTTGAAGAGTCAAGTTTGAGATCTACACCCTATTGCATGTGTTGTGCTCTACTGATCTCAATTAAAATGTAACATAATGCAATTGATTCAAGGAGATCAATGCATTACACTAAACTATTATTAATAGAACAATAACATGTAGGCTGCGATAGGTTAAGCGTTGGCTGAATCATTCCCCACATTTCAGTAGCATGCTTGCTATCTAAACAAGTGCAGCACGCCGTATGCCTTCTTCCATGCGAATACAAAATCATCTGCTAGAAATACTTACTTTGAGACGGTGAAAATCATGTATTTCGTCTCCTCTTGCTCTTCAAAGGTAGCTCGCACTCAAATGATTTTCGCAGCAAACAAGAGTATGAGAGGGACACAACTAACCGGGACACCGATTGGACCAGCCGTTGTCCACAGCAACCGAACATAATCTGATTGGCTGGTAATTATTGCACCAAATAACGCAGCCTTTTTGGTCATAGATTTTATTAGACAGTTTTGTTGCACAGAAGTAGCACTGATGAAACGAACATTATAATATACACAGATCATTTGCTATGGCCAAAGTCAACCATTGAAACAGATGCTGGCAAGTGAAGATAAGTGAAATAAATAAATAAACACATCAGAAAAATGTCAGCACAAAGTTAACACAAGCAAATGTTATTTTATCATTATCTACACCTGTTACACAGATAACGCATTACATTGTGTTAAAACTGATTTTAAATCAGATTAATTGTATTCAACTGTATAGTCTCTAGTTGCTAACTGGGACTGGGACTTTTTTTGATTCAGACGTTTGCAGCGGATCTGTGTAATTATCCCTCTTGGCATCGAGCCACCATGTTGTCATCTCTCCTTTGCCCTGAAAGATCAACAAATACAGAAAGGTGCAACAGATGAGAGAGTCATGTTACAGTGTATGGGTTTCTTCATTTTAAACTAGGCCTGTGAAGGTGTATATCAGCGAAAAGCCCCCAACAGGCACCTTAATCAGATGTTGTGTGATTTCTAAGGATTTTTATATTGTTAACAGCAATTAAGAGGCCCGCCCCCAAACCATGACATACATTGGAAGAGTCTATTTGACTTTTTTTTATGTTTGTGCAGGATGATTTTTGACAAATTTTGTAAAATTTCCTAAAACTACATTCTTCTTTCAGTCTATAGGGGGCGCTATAGAGATAACTGACTTCATATTGGTCAGATGTGTTCAGGGCCGGGAGGTAATTAGGTATTTTAGGTTTGAGCCTAATTGGGCAATGTATGTGTAAGTTAGAGGCTGTCAAATATACCTGACCTCCCAATTTCAAAAGGAAAGGAAAAGTTGGGGACAATGTGGAGAACCAAGTTTCATTGCTCTCTGCCAAGTGTGTCCAGGGTCCCATAGGGGTCATAAACATGGGGGCGCTATTGAGGCATTATTTATTTGACCTCTGCAATTTGCCTATTTACATTAAGTATACACTAGCCCTGGCATACAGAGGGCAATGTAGACAGTGTTCTTTATTTATTTGTATTTTTTTTAAGTGTGTGGCATCATATGTAAGTGTGTGGCATCATATGTAACATAACCATACAGTGGCCATGGTTGCCATGGCTGCCATGTTGCCATGGCGACCACAGTCAAAGGGACATTCCTTTATGCTCATATAAAGGAGCTCAAAGCTCAAAGAATTTTCATATGTTTACTGCATGTTGACTAGAATTTTCATATGTATACTGCATGTTTGATTAAAACAGTTCATTCATCGATCAGTCACGTTTTACACAAATATTATGGGACGCAAACAAGACTTAAGAAAGCTTGGAGGTAAGGACCCCAAGGTGGATGAAGCCTTTAGCCAGGAGGACACGCCCCAGCCTCCTTCAGAAAAGGTGTCACAAGGAGTGGCAGCACCCGAACAATCCCAGCCGGAAGCATCACCCTCACCTCAAAATGCACAAAGCGAACTTCAGGAAAGACTGAAGGAGCTTGAGGAGAGACTGGCCCAACTACCTGCCCTCCAAGAAAAACTGAAGAAGTTGGAGGAGATGCAGCAAGAGAAGGCCACATTTAAAGAGCTGGAAAAGGAGAAAGCTGATTCCATCAAACAGTTGGAGAAAGCTAAAAGGGGAAACAAAAAGCTCCAGACCCGCCTGAAAGACCAGCTTCAAGAAAACGGGGCACTTAAACAGCTGTTAAAGAAGCATCAGGAGGAGAAACAAAAGCTGGAAAAAGAGAATGATGAAGCTAGAACAGTCATCCAAAATCTCCAAACCAGCCATAAAGATCTCCAAGCAAAAAATAACAGCATTGCTGAGGAGGCGAAGGTCAAAATTCAAGAGCTGGAGAAGGAAAAGGCCCTTTCCATCAAAGAGCTAGGGGGCACTAAAACAGAAATCCAAAAGCTCAAGGCCAGCCTGAAGAAGGAGCAGGAGGGGAAAAGGAGCCTTCAAACACAGCTGGCAAAACTGGAAAAGGTTGAACACCAGAAAGCCACCCCTGCAGGCCTGAAGAGGCAGGAAGACAAAATCAGGCCTGGTTTCATCAACCAGCTAAAGGATGCTAGAGCCGAAAACGAACAGCTCCGGGCCAATCTGAAAGACTTGCGCCAAATTACTTCTAGTCTTCAGGATCAGTCAGAGGTAGAGCAGCTGAAGAAGATGGTAAAACAACTTCAAGCTGACGCTGAACTCCCACAGCATCTGGAGAGGTTGAGGAAAGAGAAACAGAGCGTTGAAAATGAGTTGGAAAAACTGGAGAATGCCTATAATTCCCAGAAAGGCCCCATCTACATCAGACAACTGGAGCAGCAGAATAAGGACATCAGGGTTGAGCTCACCAACCTGCTAACAGAGGCTAGAGATGAAATTGAAAAGCTCAAGATAGAAAAGTTTAGAGCAGGATCTGATCTTCATCAGCAGCTGGAAAAGGAGCGGAAGGAGAAACAGGTCCTTCAGACTCAGTTGGCAACATTTAAGAATGCCTTTAAGCAGCAGAAGGATCTTGGCATTCAGACCCTGGTGAAGGAGAACTCTGATTTAAAAATACATCTGGAGAAGGTGCAGAAGGAAAAACAGAGCCTTCAAACTCAGGTGGCACAACTGGGCAATGCCCTCGGTGATCTTCGGTCTAGCCTTGACACTGAAAGGGCCACATTTGAGGCAGTGGTGGAAAGATGTACAGAAAGATACAACACGTTAGTGCTGGAATCTGAATGTCTGAGTTCTGAGACTGAGGGACTGCAGCGGCAAGTCCAGTACCTGGTGTCTGCCCTGAGAACGTCAGCGGAAGAAACCGTGTCAGCCCTAGATGAGGTGGACCAGCTGCAGACTGAGTTAAACACGTGGAGGACGAAGGCCAGCAAGAAGAGGAAGAGGAAGTGGTTCTTCTTCTAAACCACCCTCAACCTACCCCCACCCCCACCCCCCTCAACACCTCACCCTCTTTTTCTCCAACCCCTACCCAACCAAATGCTTCGCACCTGTATTAACAGATGGGGGGCATTTTTGTTGTTCTCTCACTTTACCATAAAATTTTCAAAAATAAAAAAATTATCAAAAATATTACTATATGTCTATTTGATTTTTGTCTTAGTGTTTAGGTCTAATTCTCTGTCAGGTCACTACACACAGATGTATGAATGTGCACTACAGTCATGTAGGCCTTGACACTATTTTTTATTATTATTAAGCAGTTTGTTTGTTTCAATCACATTTTCACAAGATATGTTTAACATTATTTAACCAGATACAACATTAAGCCACTTAAAACAGCTATTTCGGGTTTTTCACAATAAAAGCCACTTTAAACAGCTATTTTGGGTTTTTCACAAAAAAAGCCACTTTAAACAGTTATTTTGGGTTTTTCACAATAAAAGCCACTTAAAACAGCTATTTCGGGTTTTTCACAATAAAAGACACTTTAAACAGCTATTTTGGGTTTTTCACAATAAAAGCCAATTAAAACAGTTATTTGGGGTTTTTCCAAAATAAAAGTTTTCCAAGTTTTCAGTTTACATTTTTATTGAATAATATGTGCCGGTGATAATTGTATTACCTTCACATTGAGTGTTCCTCTGCAGGTCAGGACATATCCTCTTAGAGTATGGAGCAGTTCAGCAGTGGCATCACTCACTTGAATCTTAAGAGCTATAAAACAACAAAGACAAAAGAAGACTTCAGTTAATACAGTAAATGATACAAAGCAATCAGCCGAAAATAGCAGTCCTCAAGACACTTTCCTAATGAAGAGATTAGCCGTTTGTACATGCATGCAGCTGTCATTCCCCAAAAGGTCACTCCAGAGTTGTGTACCAGAGGTATACCTAGAAACATTTATTCGATACACTGAAAAGGACGGCAGTCATTTCACAATCGATTTTGCTTCTAAAGTACCTTCGCTCGTTGATTCCATACGAGATGATGTGTTCACTGTATCACCAAATAGACAATAACGTGGCATTTTGGTACCAACTACCCCAGCAACAACAGGTCCTTAAAGGGCAACAGGGCACATATGAAAAGCTCAGTGTCACACTCTCTAATGCTAGTATACAAAGGTTTAGTGTCAAAATATTATCCACAATACCTGAATGTATTCCTGCTCGTATCTTCAGCTGAGTGTTGGGCTTGTGGGGAATCTTGAAACTGTGGCAGACACTGACCAGATCTAAGGCCATGCTAGCTATTTCGCCCGCATGATTGATGCCATTCTCTTGAGGCACCCCAGAGACCACCATGTCTGAATGATTACCCATCAATGTCCAGTTAGAAGCAGCAAGAAAAATGCACAAATGTAATCAAAATATGCATTGATCACATTGAAAACAAGACCTACACGCATCACCAATGGTTTCCACTTTGTAGACGTCATAATTGTCAATGATGTCATCAAATGTGGTGTAAAGTTGGTTTAAGAAGTCCACCACCTGATGGGGAGTGCTGGCACCAGACAGCTGAGTAAAGCCAACTATGTCACTGTAACAGAGAAAATGCATTTGGATTACCTATTCACTCTCATATAGCCTACAGAAAATATGTTATATAAACCTGAAGTAGACTGTGGCATTGGAAAAGCTTTGAGCCTCTGCTGTTCGACCTTGACGTAAGTCATCAGCCACGGGTTTTGGAAGCATACCTATAAAAAAAAATGTAAATACAATTCACTGATCACGAGTGCTTTTCTGATAAATCACTAGGTGGCAGCAAACTGCTATGGTTCTTTTCTTGGAATAAACCCCTCAAATGCACAAGGAATATTTTGGCTTTCAGCTGAAATTCCAGAATGCTCCAAAAATGCAATATAAATTCTATCCTCTTGTTCTAGTTATTTACTTTAATGATATGTTATAAAAATCACGGTGGCACTGTGGCTTGTATAAATGAATAGCTTACTGTATAGAAGTCTGTCAGTCTTCTGTTTCTCTTGTAGCAGGTCCTGTGTCCTCTCCGCCACTATAGATTCCAGATGTTTGCTGTACTTCTCCATCTGCATTTGAAACAGTTAGTCTAAAAACGTTTGTATTGTAGGCTATTTTACATTCTCATGTTATTGCTTCGTTACCAGATTCATCATCATGTCAACTGGGCTGACTTTGTGTGGGTTCATCTTGTCAAGGGCCTTCTTCACTTGCTCAAACGTTGGCCTCAAGGTGATATTATGGGACCAGCACTTCTTTATGAGCTGCTCCAATCACAATTTAAACATTTGTGGTTTAGAGAACAGATAAGCATTGTGGCTGTTAACTTTACATTAATTACCTCACAATAGTCAGATTGGCTTGGGCAGTTTGTATCTGCCTTCCCTGCTTTGATTTCAGGCAGAGGGGGGCGCCACATGATATCTATCCTGACTCCCTCACATTGGTCCTGTTGGAAAAAAGCTGCTTGTTAGGAGATCAAACAGAAGCTCAAGGTTGTAATCTGTGGAGTGGGTTTCTGTACTCACTGAAATGAGGTCAGAGCGAGTGGCAATCTCAACCAGAATCATGGAGTAGCTGAGGAGAAAGGAGATGAAAATTAGTCATTTTTAGCATTTTTTCCAGTGAATCGCAAGATGCTATTACAGCCATGTTTCCTATAGAGTTAGCTTCCAAGGTGGTGAGTAAAGAGTTACAATTACTCAGTTGCATTTACTTCATAGTCACTTCTAGAATCATTTACACTTCTAATTTGTGAATATCAGATTGATTTGTATTCAATTTTCTAGTTTGTTGAAATGCCATTTGCCATTTGCCAGTGGATATACAACCATTTGCACTTTATTTCATTACTATTGTCTTTTAGCATTATGCAGTATCACAAAAGCCATATGCACGCACCACACTAAAAAGTAGATGTGTATCCATTTATGGAGTAACTTTATGGAATGGACTAAATGATGATTTAAAATCATGCTGTAATATTATCCAGTTTAAGAAAAAATAAAAGAAATTATTATTAGATAAATACAAAAAAGTAAATATTTCTTAATTTTTCTGTTTTTAATATTTAGTTAAGCTCTCTGATTGTTGTTATTACTGTGTTAATCAGATATTGTAAATGAGGAGTAGAACCATCATAAGCCTTCTTGCTACTCCGTCTCAAACAAGAAATGATTGACTTTTGCAATATTCTTTTTGTTCTTTTTTTATTTTGTGTGTTTTGAGATAAATAAAGAAAACAACAACAACAATATGACAAACTACATTTAGTGCACCTGTATACATCTGCAGCTTGAGTCATGCTGGAAGTGCTTCCCAGTAAGACCTCAGGAGCACAGTACACAAGGTTGACGTCCCCACAGTTGAAGCCAGTACTGACCACCTCAAAGTCCGCTTTCCTGTAAGCGGTGAGACCATAATCTGCAACCAAACACATGAGAATACAGGCCACAGATGCTGTTTATGTGCCTTGAGTTGATAATAACACATCTGCTTGTGAATGAGTGGGCTGAGGAGAGCAATAAAAGCGACTACTTGTTTAGGTTTAGGTGCCCCAAGCAAGGGCCCTCATTTTGGCCCTTCCTCAAACCCCCCAAAAATGAGATAGTCTTGGTGAATTTTAAACAATAAAAAGTGACAAGCCTTTTTTAATTTAATCGGGAAATAGTGAATGTACAAATAATAAAATGCTCACACACGGATGTTACACACCAGGAGTTTTCCCCCAGTTTCATATAGTATCTTGAATAATCTAGAATTAAAGCTGTCATTGTTTTCAGGAAAGGAGAACTGTTAACTGCTCTGGGGGGTGTGTCTCTATCTCTCTGCCTGCTTGTTATAGAGTCAGTAATACCAGTTGATACCAGTTTGTTACCTGAGATTTTGCACACCCAGCGGTCGTCGATTACACAATTCCTGGAGTGGAGTTTCCCGTGAAACATCTTATGCTGGTGGAGGTAGGCCATCCCTCTTGCAACATCAGTGGCAAAGGATAGTCTGCAGATAGTCCAAGTCATTCTTAGCTTTTATTATGAACCAATGTCTTAAAGAGTGAGTGCACAGAAAGGTGTAGTCACTTATGCATGCTGATCTTCATCTATTTTAATTTTTTTTATTTCTATTTTATTCTTGGCATCCAGTCCGGGCAGCAAAGTAAGAATTCCATTGTGCAGGGAAACATGTTTCCTACTGTACATATGACAATAAACACTTGAATCCTTTGTAAGGCTCTCTAAAGCTGCATCAGATCAGAGTTTGTGGTTTACCAGTTCAGTTTTTTTCTACAACTTAACAATGTAATAAAGAAACCAAACCTTCAAAAACTGTAATTACCTAAAGCCCCAGTTGATAGGGATGTCATCATTGAGGAGGACATCCGAAAGACTCCCTTTGGGGCAATGCTCAGTGATAACGCTCACATAAGGCACTTCAATGGAGCCACCGATAAACTTGCACAGGTTGGGGTGGTCAAGTTGCCTGTCCAGTCAAAACACACATACATTTATGGTTAATTTGAATTTGCGCTTTGCAGGGATGTCCTTACCTGACTTCTTTCACTTCTTTCCTGATGGTTTTAGACAAAGTGAAATGTTTCTTCTGGATGTGCTTTACAGCGACTCTTTTCCCATCACTGAAACATGGCAAATAAAGCTTTATTATCTCCTCTTACGGAAGAATTATGTTACTTAGTAAAACACAGATGGTGCTTCAAAGAACGAGAAACAATGAATCTTTTAATCTGTAGCTTCAGAGAACACCATTTTATTTAGTTTGATTTGCAGACCAGACAGACAAAGTGTAAATAACTTATTTAGTTTATTTGTTTGTTTGGTTATAGTGACACTTGGAGCAGTTTTTAATAATAATGGAAATCAATATATCCTATTGTAAGAAAAAGAAAAACTGTAAAAAAAAATTTAAAAAGTATATTCGTACTAGATGCCCTGTTGAATTAAGCCTTGTTTGAATGATGTGTTGACCCCAGTGCACACAGTGATATCAGTCGTACGGCTCATAGTGGAGTTACTCCTGATGCGCTGCAGGCTCAGTGTGCTTTCAACGCCCATGTAACACAGCTTACCTGCATATTTGACATAGTATAAAATATAGTGAGCTCATTTCAGCTATTACTTTGGGGCTAGTATAATTTGAGAATGAAGTACTTTACCAAACACTATGTTGTTACTGTTAATAATCCAGCTTTCATCCCAAAACATCTTCTGTTTCTGGTATTGAAGCCACTGCAAAAAACATAAACAAACGTGAAAAACGCATCCTTTATTTTGCTATGTCTAACACAGGTTTGTCAGACTGACCACTAAGGTTAAGATGAATCCGCTGCAGAAGAGGGTAACTGGGAGTCCGATGGCCACTTTGATGCCGATGGTCATGGGGCAGATGTCACAGTCTGCCGGACAATTCAGGCAGTTTTCTTCCAGCTCACACACATCATCCCCACACACTAAAGTAATACAAACATATATTATTTTACAATTACATTTTTACATTATTGCCTAACCACACAAACTGACCATCTTACGCACCCTGAGCACTGACCACAAGTACTTTTGACTCCAGCGCTGCATGCATTTGTCCAATTTTAATGTGTGCTATGACTGAAGTGACCCCCACGTGAATCAGCACCACCTCAATTGGACAGAAATGACAAAGGTATAAGACAAAGTATAAATGTCATAAATAGGTCAAACTAAACGCTCTGGCCACTTTATTAGGTACACTCATTCAAATGCTAGTAAACACAAAATAGGTAATAAATATGTGGCAAGTAAGACACTCCTGCTGAACCATGGTCTGCAAGAACCTTGTTTGCATCTCAGAATGCACAAAATGTCAAAACTTGAAGGTGATGGGCCATAGCAGCAGAACACCACACAAGTACAGGACCTACCTAATAAAGTGGCCAGTGAGAGTAAGTAATGTTACTATAATGTTACTCTGTGGATGGGTCTGACATATCAAACACTAATTAAACTCTACTTGTGTATAATCATTAACTGGTTCATATATCTAAGTGTGCATAAAACTGAATTAGAAGGTTTCAGAAAGGGTTGTAATGCATCAAATGGAGCCACAAGCCAACACGGAAGAGAAGTTTAATGCCATCTAAGGGCACAGATAAAAATCTTTGCTTAAACCAACAAATGCTTAAGTTGGCAGCGGGACAGATTTTCTTTTAGGGCAATAAAGTTAAAATTGCAAGATGGAGTTTCCTTATAAATGTCACTTTGCTTGCACTATTAACGGTTTGTTAAAAAGTAAATGTTCAGTTGCTTTGAGTTGAGCTGACTCACCTTTGAAGACCAGTACTTCTGAGTCATCTTGCCCGCTTTGGAGACGGTATGGGTCACTATTTTACCATCATCTGGGATCCACGGCCCGCAGATTCCCCCATGTTTCTGAAAAGAGGCAACAAATTCAGTTTTGTATATGTGTCTATTTACACTGCACTTTAGTTCGTAAACAAATGACTAAAGTTAAGACTCTTCACTGCATGCAATGTTGAGAAGAGCTCGACATAAACTTTACTGGTCACTGAGACAAGTGGTTTAAGTCACTGGACATTTACCATTTTGACAAGCCACAGTTTATTATTACACTGATGATTTGGAGATTGCCCTCCCGTGGACCCACCACCCACGGGAGGTACCATAAAGGGCTGGTGCAATGTGGATCGGGCGGTGGTTGAAGGCGGGAGTTCCCTGCTTAGATTGCTGCCTCCACGACCCGGTTTCGGACAAGCGGAAGAAAATGAATGGATGGATGGATGGATTTGGAGATTTCTTAAGATAACTTTAATTGTGTTTTTGGAGCTTTTTTTTACATTGTGTTAATACAGATTCAGATAATAGAGGGCATTTTAAGAATAGCAACACAAATTCAGACCTAAACTAGCATGCAAAGATGAGCTGTTGGAGTGGCTAGAAGAATAGTTACTGGACTGACCATGAGGCCGAGTGGGCAAGAGTGGATGTTGGCATGATATATACAGCAGTTCATCTCATCCGCATTGTTCCAGTTTGCCGGACACTCATGATCATGACAGAACCTCTTTGCATCGGCTGCATCACTGTGGGGAAAATAAACCATAACATTTAGTATTTAGCATTTTATACTGTTATGACGAGAATTTTCCATACATTGTGATACTGTAAATACAATTACAGGGTTTTATAAGGGTTCTAATACGGCTTTTACCACTTTATACATGTCACGTTTTTACTTCTTTGAGAACAACCACTTGACATTTTGAACTGTATAGTAACTGTATTATATATTTATTGTTCCTTTTAAAATTGCATTCAGATTGCTCGTTTGCAAACATAAAAAAAAGTTAGTCATTTAACCACTTTACATGCATTTATAACAATATAAACCCATAACCCAAACATCAGAGAGAAAAAGGATCTTATTTATATCTTAATTATATTACCCAGCCCTACCTACTAAGTCCCACACAGAGTATTATGTTTTCAGTTGGAGTTTATTTTTCTCTTACCAAACCTGGGTATGTCAGACTCACCTGAACTGGAAGATCCTGTTCTGGACTGCATAGTCGTAGAAGGAATCTGAAGCTGTGACAGTGTAAGTTACGTTGAATTCTTCCCCATTGGTTACTTTGTCTGGGGGGCGCTGTACCCACGACATCTCCAAGCCTATGAATAGTAATGTCCTTTAAAATGCCTTTGATTTTGTAGATTTGAATGCAGTCTTACCACCACAGCTTATCATGTTGTAATCATTGGGACTGTCACTCGGCCAACAGTCATACTCAGTGTTATCCAGGTCGTGCCAGCATTGGACACCCTGCAAATTGATAGTTTGGTGTTTACAAGAAAAAACAATCACCTAAATATTTTTTTATAATAATAATGAATTCGATTTATACTGCGCTTTACAATGCCCAAAGCTTTCTCAAAGTGCTTACATATATATATATATATATATATATATATATATATATATATATATTTTGTATTACTCATTCACTCCTCAGTCACACCGTCGGAAGCGTGGCTGCCAGTTTGCACCTACGGCCCCTCTGACCACCACCAAACACCAATCCCACACAACCACATTCCTTCATAGGCAATGTGGGTTAAGTGTCTTGCCCAGGGACACAACGACAGCGTGTGCTTGGACGGGGACCCTCTGGTTGAAGGGTGAGCGCCTACCCACTGCACCACTGCCGCCCCTTTTCCAGTGGAGAAAATCACTGTAACCTAGCAATGTAATGGACCCTCACAGGACCACATGCTGTTCGCAAGAGTTTTTGACAAGACAACAATGACTAAACCCCCCAGAAAAATATTATGAAAAACATGAGCGGTTTCAAGATTCAACATTAAATTTGCTGTCTGCAAAACTATAAAAACCTATATGTATAATGACAAAATGAAAAAATGTGAACAAGCCTTTTCATATTAGCAATATAAATGATTGTTATTGTACACATAACAACACACAAATACATTGAACAATTGAACTTTATTTTTGCACCTGTTTTAACAGAAAAAGTAAGCAAATAAACCTGCAGCAAATGAGAGGGTTAGCTCTCATCTGTGCCCTATAAATTGTTTCCAACGATACAAACTATGAAACAATATTGGTATAATTAGGAACTTACCAGCAGAAAACACATGTAAAAAGTTACCACTGTCTGTAATGCCATAAGGTCTGCTGCTCCAGGACGTTCTCCCTCAACTGACCGAAGTGACAGACTAGGGTCTTAGTCCATAGAGGTCCTTGACTCTCCTTTGTCTGAAATGGTCTAATCAGCACAAGAGGCTCTGCAATCACAGCCTGATCAAGCCCTTATTTCTAATGCACTTGAGTTCACCTTCACTGCCCCGTTACATCAAGACCTAAAGCCAAACATTTAGTGCTAGCATAAACTGACAAATTTTGAGAAAACAAGGCAATTTGGTGCATTCGGCACACAGCATATAGTTACTGATGGTAGTGCACCATATAGAATATATTAGGACATAATGAAAGACAACATCACAAACCAGAATTAAACCAGGATTAAACCAGATCTAAAGTAGGTCTAAACCAGGATTAAACCAGGTCCAAACCAGGATTAAACCAGGTCTAAACCAGGATTATTCTAGGACTAAACCAGGTCTAAACAAAGGCTGAATGGATAAAAACAAACCAGGACTTAAAGGTGTTGTTATCTTTTTCTTATTAGGAATCTTACGGACTACATCCTTCAGCAGGACAGATTAGGACATAACCAGGTCTAAACCAGGATTATACTAGGACTTAACCAGGTCCAAACTAGAACTGGGACTGCAACAAAACCAAGGCTAAACCAGCTCTAAACTAAAAATAATTGATGATATCTACAAATGGTCAGTACTAATCCACAGTCTTCCCGGGTCAAGAAATTAAAAATGGTATTAGAACATGCAGTACTGGACATATTTATTTATCTTTTATCAACAGTCTCACATTAATAACTCTTTGTCACGTCAGCTGTGATGGACAATTACCATAAACAAACTCAAGAATCGCTGAGAGCCTTGGCAAGCTCGACCGTCTTTCAACACTGCATTTTACATGGGATTATACCAGAAATCACTTTGTGGCAGTAAACACCAAGATGATAGACACTTTTTGGCACAAACCAGAGCTACCAGTGTCAAGGAATGAAAAAAGCAACATTTGCTGCTGAGTGTGTGGCACTTCAATCATCATTTTTGCCATTGCAATGAGCTCATCATTAAAGGGGATTTTAATTACATTTTGGGAGCTGCTGCTTTCCCTTAGCTCAAAAAGCTCATAGATACCTGTCTTTCCCCCTGCTGGTCAAGCCCACTTCATTACAACAGTCAATGCAAGTGGTGTTTCTTCACCTATTCATGTAGAAAAATGAATGTTTTTTCAGCTACTGAGAAGGTCAGCGCCTCAGCATACAGCATACTGCTTGGAGCTGCACTTAAAATACCTTGCAATACTACACAGAGATGATCTCAATCTATAACAGCTTTCAAACCCTGTCCAAAAAAGCTGCATCTAAACTCAAAAACTAAACCCAATCCTTGCACACGGCGTTTTAATCTGTACAGTGCAGTTTTGAGTACCCACCTGACCTATAGACTTCAGTGAGAGCGGCGGACTCCACCAATCAAAGGTTCTAGTGCAGTAGTTGTAGAGCCCAAAAAAAAAAAAACGCCACCGGGCTAAACATCCAAAAGTACAGAGTGAAGAAGAGTAAAGCCTGAAACAGCACTCGCACACACCTACACTGTACTTGTGTATTTATAATGTGGGCTTATCACAGGAGAACCAGGGACTGCGGCAAAACATTATTACAGAGCTGTGAATTTTAGCATCATTTCAAAATATATATACTCAGCTTCCAACATGTATCAACCATTAGAATCAATGAAATCAATAATTTATTTATATACATTCGATACACATGGGGACTTCTGTCCGTCACCTGTCTGTAGTTAGGTCCATCTCTGGAGCTTGTGGATGCGTACCAACGGAGCAGTACTTGCGTTTGGCCTGAGTGGGCATGAGAGTGAGAACGGGCCAAACGGAAAACACAGGCTGAAGTTTTAAAACAGAGTCAGAAGCTAGTCTTTCTCTGTAAATGTAGTGAAAAAGTGACCCGGGAGACGCCATGTTTGTTTTTGTTATTCTTCTGCAGCTTCCTTCTAGGTAAAATCTTTAACTAGGGTCTAGCGCAGGGCTGGGCAAACTGCGGCCCGGGGGCCACATGCGGCCCTTGGAGCTTTTTAATCCTGCTTTCTGAGCATGGTCTATGCAGTAAAATATTGTTATACCCTGCAGTCACCCCATTAATTTCCCCCTTAATTGAATTGGTCTGTTCTCAACATACTATTGAGTCGTGGTGATTCCAACAGAGGGTGATGGAGAAACACCATGAGCCTTTCTCCTGGTTATTGTTTACTATTCACTGAGATCTGCACCAATGAGTGGGTCACAGAAAAGGAGATTTGACTGAAATGTCAGAAGGCTGTATGTCTCATGTGTCAGTAACAGCTGCAGTTTTATAGAATACAATCTTTGCTGGCGAACTTGCCAAATTTTGAGCTTTTGAGTCAAAAAGTTTGCCAGCCCCTGGTCTAGCGCCTCCTATAGGTCATTTAAAAAATACCCACACTGACGAAAGTGTATATGCATCACATCATGTAAAGTCAAGAAAAAAAAATTATTCATGTCGTTTCATCCTTTATTTTTAGTCCCGGCTTTGTCTGGGTTTAGTTCTGGTTTGGTCCTGGTTAAAAAATTATTGGTGAGGACCTGGATTAACATCTGGCGCCAGGCTAGCTTTTCATACTTGCTTTTATTTTAGTAACTATTTTTACCTGGTTTAGCTCCACAAACCTGATCAACATCACTGCATCTATCTGGGAATCGCATGAAGAGACAGAAAGATGTGAGCAGATGAACTGATGAAATGTTTCTCTAAATGCTTACTTTGCATTTTGTAAACTGATCAAATTAAAGCTAATAAATTGCGTATTTGTAAAAGCCAATTAATTACCTAACATCTTCAAACCAGCCAAAGGCATGTGTGCAAAAAAATCTAAAACCCAGTGGACTTATTCAAAGTCAACATCATTACTATTTTTTAATTATATTTGAATCAAACATTAGAGGCTTTGACGTTTCAGGTCTTCAACTATCAAAACTTCACCTTTAATTACAAACACTGATAACACACTTAGCAATAACAAGCACATGGATCAGACTAGGATCATATGAATCTTAGGTCTTGATAAAGATCACTAAACCAATAATTGTCACTGTAAAAAAATGCAATGCAAAAAGCTGTGTGGGCTCTGATAAAACACTCACAAATGGAGAGAATGGCCCATAAATAACTCACGTATACTCAAGCATGCTGTGTCCACTGCATTTAAAAACACATGCATGAAAAGGAGCAGAGAGCTAATAGATGACACATATAAGCAGGGCTGTACACCGAATTTTTATATGTTGGGTTTAGACTCCATTTAGACCCTGTTCAGAACTTAGACTTGATTTAGAGCTGGTTTAGACTTGATTTAGACCTTGTTTAGACTTGATTTAGACCTTGTTTAGACTTGATTTAGACCTGGTTTAGCCTTGATTTTGACCTGGTTTAGAATTGATTTTGACCTGGTTTAGACTTGATTTAGACCTTGTTTAGACTTGATTTAGACCTTGTTTAGCCTTGATTTAGACCTGGTTTAGCCTTGATTTAGACCTGGCTTAGAGTTGATTTTGACCTGGTTTAGACTTGATTTTGACCTGGTTTAGACTTGATTTAGACCTGGTTTAGACTTGATTTAGACCTGGTTTAGGCTTGATTTAGACCTGGTTTAGCCTTGATTTAGACCTGGTTTAGACTTGATTTTGATCTGTTTTGGACTTTATTTTGATTGGGTTATGATAAATGGTATGGTATGGATTTGGTCAAAAAAAAAATTAACTTAAAATATGTAGTTTTTTTTCCAACATAGTTTAATAAACTTACAGACTACATCTTTAATACATAGATTTGTTAAAATGATTGAAGATGGTGGTCATTAGATTGCATTTAGGCCCATTTCTAAACCTATAGAGAAATACTTATACATATATCCAAGCGCATGAGTCACAAGGCACCCCAGATGATGTGATAACTGTAATATATGAAGCCACGCCAAATGCAAAATGGAGGCAACAATAGTGCAGCTGAGGAAGAAATGCTGCTCGATAAATATGTCGCGAAAGAGAGGGATGAGGGAAGCCGGACGCCAGAGAAAAAGAAATATTGAGCCAGCACAAGTGCAGGAGTTAGTGGTGGAGAGAGACGACAGGGGAACAGTAACTGACAAATAGGCCCAGAGATAAGTCAATTCTACTGTGTGTGCAATGGCTGGGTTTGACACAGAAATCCAAACAGTCCTATAAATAAACACACTTTTTTTTGTAAATGAAAGAATAGAAATAGTGTGCATTACATATGTCATGTTTTAGACCTGGTTAATTCCCGATTTAGTTCTGGTTTAGTCTGTTTTTCCGTCCGACCGTCTGTCTGTAAGCGACTAACGGATTTGGATGAAATTTTCAGGGAAGGCCAGAAATGACCAGTTTATTAAGTCCAGGTTTAGTTCTGGTTTAGACAGATTGACAAGAGCATATAAAGAATGCTTTCAAACATTCAAAATAGAGCTGGCTCAACAATAAAAGATGTAAGATCCATCAGAGTGCTGTCTAAAAATCTGACAAAAGATGAGTTCAATATTATTTCAGTGAGTAAATAATAAAATACAGTAAATCAGTTCCTCTCAATGTGCAATGGTGGATTTCTATCATAAAGTCCACCCAGAAGTACACCCCTGAATCATCCACACACACACATCCAGCCGTCATCTTGTGTGGGGAGCGGCCATACTGGGGCCAAGTCTCGACACAGAAGAGCCCAGCAGGAAGGAAGCTTAATTAAACCCAATGCACCATAAGCCCATTGAAGACATGGCTTTGATGTATGGATGTATATGTGCACACTGTTTGCATGTGAGGTGGGTGGGTGGGGGGGACCCAACGCTGGCAGAGACACATGAGACAATTTGTGTGCAGTCCTTATTAAATAAAACGATTTTCTCAATAGGGTTCCCCAATAGGTGAGCCTGCTGCGCCAGAGACAGCCCCACAGAGCAGCAAAAGCATTCCTCTATATCTCACGAGGAGGGTTTTTATCTGTCATTTCAGCCTATTATATTCCACTCACAGCCCTAAATGACTGTTCTGATTCAGAGCGGTGTAGGCAGGCATCCACTGTGCAGTCAACAGTGACAACCTAACAATATTAACAAACAGGAGTTCTGATTGGAGGCTTCAAAAACTGAAAAGTATCACTCTGGTGATCTTAGCACTTCTTGTAGTGATCACAGCACAGCAGACAATTTGTAAATAAAATCCCAAATTAATCTTTAACCCAGCGTTGTCAGAAACATGTCTAAACAGCTCGACATTTTGAAGCTAATGATAATATGGCTGGTGAATATTTGCATTTTGAGTAATTAAATAATAAAGTCAATTTGAGTCGAAATAGGACATTCTTAAGTTAATAACAAAGATCCCAACCTAAAAGCTAGACCAAATACAAACCAGGACTAAAACAGAACTATAATAGGACTAAACCAGCACAAACACAGAATCAAACCAGGACTTAACATGGGCTAAACCAGGACGTAACTTTATTTTCACTGAGATTCATATACATTTTTGGCAGATAAAATAACATTGGAATATGTTTAGTTGAGATGCGGATAGTGATAAATGCATGATGTCTTGTGGAGCCCCAACTCCATGTGTCTGTCCCTGGGCATTCTCTTTATTTCACCTCCTTTTGATGAAGTACAATCCTCTGGTTTTCACAAAGTCTTTGATTCTTCTTTGGTCGAGGAGCCCTTCGTCGGTGGAAAAGGCTTAGGCCTAATCCTAAAGGGATTACTGGACGGAACGTATGGAAATTACAGTTTCATTTATCATTTGGGTCATGCTAATTCATGCAAATGAGGGTTTTATTAATTCCTGCTGTAGGTTTATAGGGCGGCGGTCGTGTGGTAATGGACTACAGTCTTGTGTGTGACTAAGATACTGTAGAGGAACCAGGAAGTATGCATTTATTCATATTCAAAGGTTGTCTCCATAGTAACGTCTAACATTTTTACAGCTGTCCATACAGAAGCTAATACATGAGCCCGGTGACATCAAAGCCAGGGTGAGTAATGGCAGCTCTTCATATTGAGATGTCAAACTCAATCTATTTTAAATCCACTTATCTGGCCTCAAACCACCCCAATCTCTTCTGACAAGAACAATGCAGTCAGTCATAGTTAGTTCAACAAAATATATGCACCTAATGTGCTACAGAGTTTGTAGCCATTGGCAATTTTTATCCTTCTGTTTCTGGTTGGGCTTTTCTGAAATCAAATCAGTATTTCTCATCGATTTCTTTTGAGACTATACTACCTTCTCATTAAAAGCAGAAGAAATTAAGTATTTATAGTTACTTTTTAATGCCCATGCTAACATAAGCAAAAAATATACCATCGGAAAAATTATATAATTATATTATTGGCATTGTACGGCTGCGAGACATGGACCCTGAGGGCTGCCGACATCAAGAGACTGATGGCACATCCTAAGGACCCAGACCTTTTGCACCCACATCCTCAGGGCCCAGACCTTCTGCACCCACATCCTCAGGGCCCAGACCTTCTGCACCCACATCCTCAGGGCCCAGACCTTCTTGCACACACATCCTCAGGGCCCAGACCTTCTGCACACACATCTTCAGGGCCCAGACCTTCTGCACACACATCCTCAGGGCCCAGACCTTCTGCACCCACATTCTCAGGGCCCAGACCTTCTGCACCCACATCCTCGAGGGCAGAATCGACAGGAAGCTGAGGATGAGGATGGGACTAGGCCAGTCTAGATAATATTATATAATAATGCAATGGTTGTAATGATGGACACAATGAAGTATGCTCAGGTAAGAGCAGGATTCAAACTGCCAACCCATTTACTAGGTCATAGGACGGCTGCCACCAACAGAGCCACTGCAGCCCCAATAATATACTAATGTAAAATCTACAAGCTCACATTAATTGCAGATTTTTATAAAGTATTTTCTCTCAATACAAATACAATGAAAACGGTTATTTCTACCTCACAAGACAAACCTTTTAAAAACCTTGTGGTTCGCAGCTGGTGATAGCCCCGAGCTGACCCTGCCAAACATTACTGCATTAATCTCAAAACAAAAGCACAAGGTTTAATCAGTTCAGCTTAAAATGCAATAAAAAGAACATGAGCAAAACAACTTTTAATTTAAAAACGGCGCGAGCTCGGACAATATTCGTCTGATTTCCCTCGAATTACCACCTTTTGCATTAGATAAACAATGAAAATGGGCTTTTGATTTTTTTTTTAAATTTATATATGAATCACAGAGGTGTAAATGCAATGGTACAAAAAAGGTTGAAGCGTCCATACAAAGTTGCTGGCCACTTTATTAGGCAGACCGTGTACCTAAGTGGCTTCTGTGTGGTCTTCACTGCTACAGCACATGAACTGGTCTTAGTTACTATAGCCTTCCTCCAGGCAGTGTGGCCATTGTTCTTGCTTTTTTTTTCCACAAAATTTGTACTTTATGTCTTCAATTCTTATGGATAACAACCAGGCCATGTATCAGTGAAATCACCCCTTCAAACCAATTATCAGAATAAGGACTTCTTTGGTAGATTTGTCTTGAACATGCAAGACTAAGCCATTAAACGTGACCTAATATAGTCACCAGTTAGTATATAATGTACTATATGTAATTTACAGTTTTGTGCTGGTCAAACCAAATCCAAGAACAGAAGACAACATGACAACTGTGATTATAACCACAACAAGTCTCTCTCGCTCTGTCTCTCTCCCCCTCCCTCTCTCTCCCTCCCTCCCCCTCTCTCTCCGTCCCTCCCTCTCATTCTTATTCATGTACCGACTTCTCAATCACTCGTCGCACGCTCCGCTGCACAATTATAATCACCTTAAAATGATTTTATAAAGTGCGCACTAAAGCAAACACCAAACGCCTTTCACGTGCACACTCGCTCATAGAGACTGGAGCACTGTTGTCAGGCCAAACTCCACAATTATCAAAGGCTGCTTAGTGCATTTACACTGGTTTTACATCCACATCAAAGCATAGTGTCTGATGTACGAGTTAGACGCTTCAAGTCATGGCTATTGTACTACATTTACTCAGTTTTGTGGCTTGGCTGCTTATTTAGGCAACTGGGCATTTTTACTGGTCAATTGTTATTTTATGAGCTAGCAAACACCTCAAAAGAGGGCCTTAAAGGTAACCATATACCTTTAAGGCCCTCTTTCCCCCTGCTGGCCGCTCACTTTTCTCGACTACAGCCAATGCAAACAACGGAAAGTAATAGCAAGTGGGGTTCCTTGATCTATACATAGAAAGGTTAGTGATTTGCTATGGTGACCCCAAAATTATATTAATTATGGCTTTTTATATTGTGCCTATTATTCATTCAATCTACTGTGACACTGTTGGTGGTAAACAGGGTCATAGCAGCCCTCAAAAAGATGATAGCAACTTGCCTGTACTGCAGTGATGCAAGAGTAAGTACAATTCATAGTTGACCTATTGGGGTAAATGCCTTGCCTAAGGTCATAACAGCAATTTGGAATGGGGTTTTCAAACCACCAACCTTTCGACCGCCCCAAAAGGAAACAGGATGGGGAGTATGTGCTAGCAGATACTTGCCTGTACTGCATGTAAGAGTAAGTAAAAACCCATAGTTAACCTTTTGTTGAATCTCTGTTGTATACCTCAGGGTGCCTCTGAAATATGAACAAGAGTGAGTCGGCTCGGGGAACGTGCGCGTGGGAAATCGGGGGTTATAATTGCTGATGTTGCAACAACTCCTCCAACAACTCCCACACTGAGAGAAAATCAAAGAGGAGCAACGGCGAACTGGGGATGCTCTATCCAGATATATCCAGCGTGAGACAAGCAGTCGTATAAAAGAGGCTAAAAAAAGGATAATGGGAGAGGCAAAATAGTAGGGAGTAGAATGAGTAGACATAATGACGAGTGGAGCAGGGTAACAACAATGGAGGCTCTGTGACACAATGAAGGATGTGGAAACGGTTTAACAATGCATGCAGTTAAGTTTTCTCCATTTTGAATTACTATAATGCAGAAATCCTATATTAAACATCACAATGGGGCGGCTGTGGCTTTGGTAGTAGAGCAGAGTTGTCAATTCGATTCCCATTTAATGCTAGTGTGTCCTTGGGCAAGACACTTAAGGCTCATTTATTCTGCCATTTCAGACGGGAGGCGAGGAAGAATATACAACAACAAATATGGCACTACATTTTCTGAAAAAGTCACAGATGTGTAGCGACCTACAGCCAGTGACTCTTATAACTTCAGCCAGTGTCCTCTGTTTCGACCGTAGAACAGCGCTCACTCAGGCCAATGCATGTACTGCTCTGTTGGTACGCATCCGCAAACTCTCTAGAGACGGACCGAACTACAAACAGAATCAACGCAGATGACGTGTATCTGTTTCGAGTATAAATGAGCCTTTAACCCACTTTGTCTATGAATGAATTTGTTTGGTGGTGGTCACAGAGGCCACATCTCCGCCAGCCTGCCCCCCAGGGAGCAGGGTTTGACTAGAGAGTGACCACCAAGATTTAACCAGGACTCAGAACTAAATGAAGGCTTTTTACTGATTTTATTTAATTAATTTTGCAAACATAAACTAAAGTAACTAAAGTATGGCTACACAGCTTAACTAATACTAGTGAGAACAGAAATCTAGATTTGTGTTTGATGATGAAATTGCAATCTACTGTACAGCCTTAGGAAGACTAAATAAAAAAATATACTAAATGGCAAAACTCACTTTTAATAATAATAATAATAATAATGCCAAGACAATAATAAGACAGACGCTTTACATTACATTATTCATTCACTCCACAGTCACACCCGGTGGTGGTAAGCTACTTGTGTAACCACAGCTGCCCAGGGGCACACTGACAGAGGGGGTGGCTGCCAGTCTGCGCCTACAGCCCACCACCACATTTATTCATTCATTCATTGGCAATGCGGGTTAAGTGTCTTGCCCAGGGACACAACGACAGCGTGTGCTTGGACGGGGACTCGAACCACCGACCCTCTGGTTGAAGGGCGAGCACCTATCCACTGCGCCACTGCCGCC
>JAVQKC010071276.1:0-16373 GCA_036025475.1 Philypnodon macrostomus | reverse complement strand
CCCCCCCCCCCCCCCCCCCCCCCCCCCCCCAATCTGGATTGATCTTTGTAGGGTTTTTTTTATTCCCTATAGAAGAAACCCATTGAAACGGTTAAAAAGCTGACTGACTCACCATATCTAACCGGTGATGCTTCAACACTGGTAACCATTATAACAGGGAGTGCGACAGGAAAGGTCACAAAAACACATCCGAGGAAGATGTGTGTGAGGATTTATGTGGAGCTTAGTGTGTGTGCGTTAATCATTTCAAAATGTTCAGGGGAGTGTTCTTGTTCGAGACTTGAACAAGAAGCCTATTCAATGTGTGTAAATGTGTAGGTCATGTCACACTCAAGTTATGACAAGACAACTTTATTTATAGGAAAATACGATGGTGTGCACTGGTGATCAATCATTGTAACAGAGATTCCACACGCACAAAAACAACGTAATGTTATGAATGGGCAGTAACCAAGGCAACCTTTTCTGGCCCTCATTTTCAAGTTGAAAGAAGTCTGGACACTATGCTACCTAAAAATTGTGCAACCAAAATTAACCCCAAAAGTAGGGATGCACCGATATGGAACTTCTTGGCCGAAAACAACTGGTTAACATCAGCCATCTGTACAGGCCGATACCGATATTAGTCAAAAATGTAATTATCGGCCGATGTTGAACCGATATATCTGTGCATCCCTACCCAAAAGCAATCATATTTAACATCATATTGAACTCTAAAGTGGAGTTGGGTGACAGTCACCTATTCAATGGGGTTGATAAAAATATTTACAACCATTTATGCTTATATTTACAAAGGAACCGTGTTTAGTATGGATGGACTGAGAAATTATATAGAAAAATAACAAATAATAAAAAATCTTTTTTACAAGAGTTAAGATACATCAGGGTGACAAAAAACATGTCACCAAATAAGTATAAATAAGTGCTTTTTTG
This sequence comes from Philypnodon macrostomus, assembly GCA_036025475.1. Classification (NCBI taxonomy): domain Eukaryota; kingdom Metazoa; phylum Chordata; class Actinopteri; order Gobiiformes; family Eleotridae; genus Philypnodon; species Philypnodon macrostomus. The sequence goes on along the minus strand of JAVQKC010071276.1, from coordinate 15,440 downwards.
GGATTAAAATTATACAAATTTACATTGTACTAGCCTAACAAACTTGGGGGATATGGTAAAAATGTAATTTTTTAATTTTATTAAGATCACAATTTTTGTTGACTGTTCATAAAACTGTTTTAAATACAAATTCAATGTACAGCCAACACACTGTTCATCAAAATACTTTATATATTATACTATTTAATTTCTTATTGTTATATTAATATGAACACAGGAAAAATGACAGTGAAGAGCAGAGCATACGTGAATGCACTGTATCATGATTTAATGAGCTTTCCAGGTTAGCAGATCATTATAACTTCATATCACAATTAGATTTTTTATCGTCATATTGACCACGTCAATCTCCCTCCATTGACCACATACTGAGCTGCCAATAAAGTTCTCAAATTCAAAGCTTAATACTTGGAAATTAAAAGAACAGTTGGGCTACAAGTGTTTTTTTCACTCTCCGGAGATCAGTTTAACTTTCCCCACACAATGAATTGAGTTTTGTTGCCTTTGCGTCAGTGCAGTTTTTTGCTGTGACAGTTGGATGGAAGTGCCGCTCGTGTGTGTTGAGGCCTGGTGACGCTCGCACTCCCAGATCTCCTGTGAAGACGGCAGGTGTTGTTTTGACACAAGCCTCTACAGCGACAAATGGGAACACAGTGGCAACAGGCGCGTACAGGCGGGACACAGGGAGAAGGAATGAACACTGATACTAACTCACAGGCCACTTTATTAGGTACACCTCTTCAGTTCATTGATATGGGGACCTACTGTATGAACGTCCTGCTATGTTACAGTGTCGTTTCCTCGTCAAAAACATACCTGGAGTTTGTTTCACTTGATTAACTCATCCAGTATGCTGAGGCACCAACTTAAAAAAAATAAGAGACCATACTATAGCGCTGTAATGATTAGTCAACATAATCGATGACGGCTGAAGTATCGCGGAAGGAAAGAACTTTTTTGGCATCATGCGCGATTGAGCAAAATATATAGAAATCAACGGCAGCCATCTTGCTACTCACTATCCTTTAATAATACATCATGCATGAGTCGAGCCGTGAGAGAGAGGTACAATAGGAGACAGTTTACCAATAGACAGTAAACAAAACAAGTGACACCTGTTCTGACAGCGTAACCGTCTGCATTAGGCCTACAGTACATCAATGTGCACGCCTCCTCCAGTAAGTTTAGCAACGCAAACGCTAACAGGGAGTAAAACACAGGTTTTAATTTGCCCCGTGCATGTAAATAATCAACAATATAAAAGTTATTTTAGTGCAAGTGACCCACTGGTTTAATATAAGCTCATTTTGTTCACGTTGTCGCTCTCATGCCTTATGCATGTCAACAGTTCTTTTGGAGAACACAAAATCTCCCCACAGCTGCTGCTAGTAGCACCTTACTCTCTGCAGCCGGGAAGATGGGACTTCAATGAGAAAACTTGTGTTTTGTTCTGAATGAATGGAATAGCTTTGTACTTATTTAGGCCTAAATACTGTAGTTCTTGAAATATGGCCCTTGCCAGAGAGCAGATTGACCAGACTAGCTATATACCCCAGTCTGCAGAGGCCCTCTGAACAAGAATAAAGCAGATGCACGGGCTACTTTAATTGGTACAGGGTATACCTAATACAGTGGCCGTTGAGCGTATGCCTGGTCTTTAGTTAAACAGATCATGCGTTATCTTTGTTTAATATATAACCTGTCTGGAACATAAATAACCACTGAGCTGTTATCTTATCAGCAAATTCCTCTCACTATTAATTTAGCAGTTAACATTTCAACTAATGGAAAAGCCAAACAAACAATTCTTGTGCGTCACACCCATTTTTCTTAAACAAAACTTTTGTGAAGGTTCCCTAATCTTTTCAGGTTCTTCCCTCGGACTACTTGAGTCAAATACAGAGTTAAAATAGGGTTTTTGAAGAGGCTACTCAAATACAGTCAAATTAAGGTTCCTTTATTATTTTGGTAATGAATTGGAAACAACAAAGCCTGCATTGGTACTCTTGTAGCATTTTAATTGATTAACTGCTATTGCACGCTTTTAAAAAACTGTATTTACTGTCACAAAAAATTAAAATTAAAAATCAACAAACAAAAACAACTGACTTTTGGCATCACGTTTGTTTTGTTAAGTGACTCATTAGCAGAAGTCGGTACAAACTTCTCTTCTCTTTTCATGGTGGAATGCACTTGCGTTTTCTTTTTTAGTGTGTTACCCAATTTCCCAGAGTACCCATTAAATCTTATGTAATGTGACAGAATGTAGTCAAACTGACAGACACACACACCACCATGCACCATGCGACCTTTTGTGTGTGCTTGAGGCTGTCGTTTGACTTAAAGGAAGGTTCTGGCAGTGAGAACAGGTTAGCTAATGCGTTAGGTATTTCGACATGCCACGACACGACGCATTCAAAAGCACACACACACTCTATCACTCTTAGGTGTGACACTGGTGTGTGTGTGCGTGCGTGTGTGTTGGACTGGATGTTTTTGTGTGTGTCGTTTGTCTGCTTGTGACAGGTTTATTGTAGAAGGGCAGCGCTGCCTGGTGCTTTCTCTTAAGGAGCCTGTTTTCCCTCCTGAAGGATTCAATTAATCTGAGAGCCGGTCACATATTCTCGCACACGGAGGGTCCCTGTGTCTTGAATATATATAAACACACACTCACCACATTAGTTTGAGCGTAAACAGACACACAAGCGCGGCAGTGTGGAAGACAAATTGGTATCGGAGCAAAGCAACTCTGGCCCAGCTAGGCAAACTGCATGAATTATAGCTTCACATATGGCCCCCGCCGAGTATATCTGTGTCCAGTATTACATTTATTCAGCTACACTTACCTGAGTAGCATTGTGAACAAAGGCAGTTTAATGTACCAGACCTTCAAACTTGACAATGTATAATTTTGACAATGCTTTTACAGTAGTAGTACAGTTCTTTGAGTTCTTGAGTTCCCTGATACACACAGTTTATTCAGTTGCTTTGTAGAATGTCAGATGACATCCGAGTACTTGAGGAATATTTTCATTAAAAGATTTTTGTCTTTTTTTGGATAACTACTACAATTACTGGCTACTTTACCCGCCTCTGACTGTATCTCCCTTATATAGTCTGAAAATGGACCGTTTGAAGGTCTAACACATTTATCTCTACGCATGAGTGTGTTGTGGTCAGGATAAATCTCTAGGTTTTTCCTCTGCACTGCACACAGTCTCTAGGGGAAACCCCGGCCCTAACTGCACTAAGCACAATCACATGCTTCTATTTCCATACACAAGAGCTCTCAATCCTCTCATCTGTTCCCTACAAACACACACAAACAACCACCTAAGCACTTGAAAATGAAAAAACACTCCACCTCTGGGATTGAGCCCATTTAGGTCCACCTTCCCATTTGTCTTGAGCCGTTTTCATCTCTCATCTATTGACCTTCCTTCAGAGCTCCAACTACTACACCTACATTTGAGAGCGTGTGTAAGTGGGATACAAAAGTTGCCCGGGACACCGCCCTAAACACCATTTTCATTAACAATACATTTGTTCTGAAGGGCATTTGACAGTTTAGGTAATCACTGGCAACAATAGACTAATGATATAATTAGAGGGAAGCAATTTTACAGACACAGATGATTCATGCTCTAGGCTCCAAAAAAGTATTGGAAATGTATAACAATGAGAGCAACTTCAATATTGAAATTACCACAACAATGGCAATAATGGGCTTTAGTGTGATGAGCAGTTACCCATTATTATCATTAATATTATTAAAATAATTCAAATTGCCTACTTTGGGCAGGGATTCTGAGAACTGTTACATCAAGTACCATATAGATAATATTTGCCTCTCAAAAGTCCTAAATTGGGTCTAAATCAGGACTAAACCAGGCAGGAATACTTGGTTTAAAGAGGACCTGTGTACCACCAGTGACGGTTTAGACCATTTTAGTGTTTTGGGGGTGGTTTAGTCCATATTTTAGCTCCAATTTATTCTAAAGGTAATCCTAGTCTTGGTTATGAGTCCTCAATATTCTTCTATTTTATCCATTCCTACAATATAGCCCTGCTTTAGTTTTTGCCTGAGCTTTTTGATCAGCAGAAGTTGTCAACATTTTAATTTCAACAAAGCCTTTTCACTATCAAAGAGGCCAGTAAATGCAGGCCATATTGTTTTCACAGCTTTCAGAATATTGTCTTTTACTGCCTATTTTCACCATTTGTTCCCCTCCATGGGCGGAAAATGCTGCTGGCACAGGAAGTGATGTGCTTTGGCTTCCCGTCGGCAGTGGCAACACGGCTCTTGTTTGCTTTTAACAAATGAAAAGAGACCAGCGACAACAGGATGAAAATGCCGTACATGTGATCTTTTTGGGAATGTTCACAAGCCCTGTATATAGAGTGCCTCTGCTTCTCTCGGATGCATAGAGGGAGGAAGAGGAGGAGGAGGAAGAGGAGGACAGATGGCCCCAATCTGGTGATGGAGGCACCGGCAAACCTCCAATAGACAGGACCATTTACAGCCGTTTTACATCTCTAAACACGGCCTAATACCTAATCCTGCTTTCATATCCCCTGCATAAATAAAGAGGAGAGGGTACTGCAGGCCACAGAGCAGGCTTGTTAGATCTTGTTTTTGTGGCTGGAGGATGAATCAAGTTGTACAAATGTTAATGTGTACAGCTTCATGGTGCAGTAAAAGCACAAATAGAATCAGGGCAAATACTTTGTAGATGAGGTAATGTGTTGTGTTTATGTCGTAAAACGTTAAAAGCTTAGATGGAGGCAGGAGTAGGGGTGGGCAACGTGGTAAAAATATAATATCACAGTTTTATTAAGCCTGCATGCATTAATTTTTTTTTTACAATTTGTGCTAACAGACTGGAATTTGAACTTGATGCCAGTTTTTATTTTATGTCGATGGGCCCAGTAATCATGGAGAGATTACCCACACCAAAATATATGCATATTGACACATTAGCAGCAGTTTCTTTAATAGAAATGCCTGCTCAATCTCATGTATTTGACAACAACTAGGAAAAAAGTGACCTGCACTTGACTATAGTGACTTGTGTAAATGTGTGTGTTAGATACATTTCTATATACGGAGGCAGAACATTTTATTATTGACCTAGTCTTAATATAATGCAAGTAAACCCCTTCCTGTGATTGGCAAGACAGTCATTTCCTCTAATTGCACAATGGTTTTCAATCAGTTTGTAGTGGCATAGCCGGACTATTGTTGCATGTAAACAACTTGATTTTAGAGCAGCATTGAGCAGCACACAACAGAACAGTGCTTAAATCAATTCCAATGTTTAGGGTTATTTTGGCCTCGTGTCAAATGCTCATGAACGACAACGACGACGATTGTGTGTTTAGTCCAAAATGTCACAAAACAATGAAATGCAACGGCGACAAGATTATTAGTCAGGTTTACTTGAAAGGCCCTATATTATGCAAAAATCGCCTTTTCTGAGAATCTAACCTTGTTATAATGTTGTTTTATCTCAAACGGATACCCAAAGTTGTGTTTTGTTTCACTCACAATCGTTAATGTTTGTTCCAAGAGCAGAAAACAGATTATACTCATTATTATCATTATTATTAGTGTTGTAATGAATAGTGGCAAACCTGTCAACAAATCTACCCAGAAAACATTGTTGCTACATTGCTAGCTTACCACCATTTAACATCATATCTTATTGGAGAAGACGTGTGTTTGGTTGTGAGGTTGTCAAGGCTTTGTTTATATCCCAGAAGAAGCAAAAAGTGGTTAGTGTTATTTTTTTGGAACACCCCCGTAAAGCGTCACAAATAGTTTGGTCCTCTCTTAAAGAGACAGGCCCCTAATCCGAGTGGTTGCCATCGAGTCTAACCTGGAGCTCCACAAAACAGCTATTAGATGAATATTGTGCATTTGATTTACCCAAAATACACTGTGAAATGTGCAGAAAAGGCATAATATAGGGCCTCAAAAAATAGAACTATTCACTAAACCTTTAGCTTATGACTTTATGTGTTTTGTGACACTTCGTACAGTTTGTTATAGTGATCAACTATCATCATCATCAACCGATCGGAGAATGTAGTGAATTCCTTAAAGTGCATGTAAACAAAAACAGTGGTGGGCGCCCTCAGATCTTTGATTGCAGCCCCTCAAGTTCTCAGATTCGTTTATCGCAATTATGAGAAGCACACATTTAAAACATTTCCAATTATAGTGTAATTATCAAGTAATAGGCTTGATGGTGTTATTACGAGCCTGGGACTGGCTTTAGTTAATGTAATGTGTGGGGATTTGATAGTGAAGAGTGCCATAAAGCTAAATGACCCGTGTCGTAGCAGTGGTGTGTTTTAGTGGGAGAGGAGTGAGCAGAAAGAAAATGTATCCCGTTTTCAAGTGTGTGCCAGTTTGGACGCAACACTGGGTCAATTCCACTTCAAACCCCCCCTGGCAACACAAGCCAATACACACATGTTTATAGGCACACACACCACAAACAGTCTGCAGCTCATCAAGCGTGGGACACTAAATAATGTACTCAGATGAAGCGGTGGGGTGTAATGGTGGTAAATCTACAGGTTTTGCAGTGGTAATATTCAGGTGTTGCCTTTTGGATGTTCAAAGTCAGCACAGCTAGAGAAATCACCTGCAATAAACTGCGCCCCAGCTCATCTCTTAGCCATGACACAGCCATCAATCACGGTAACACTACCTGCTGCGAGTTGATTTCATCTCTTGACAGCTTTTCATGCGGCAGTGTGTGTGTGCGAGCGTGGAGTAGGGGTGGGCGATATGGTGAAAATATAATATCACGATTTTATTAAGATTACCGTCATAATTTAGAGTTGATCAGGGTTTATGTTGACTTTGTATTTTTTGTCTTACACAGTAAACTACCATTGTTACAGTAAAAATGACAGTGAAGAGGAGAACATAAATGAATGCACTGATCTTCCCAGATTAAGCAGTTTCTCATAACTTCATGGGGGTCTGCAAGAGTGTCAGATTAGTCTCCAATTTCACCACTACACCTATATGCGCAACACTTTTTAGCAGTAAATTTCTATCACTCGAAATGGTAAGTGTGTTGTTCATTCAACCCACGCTCTAAAAAGGACACAGCGGTGATTATCTGACAAGAAACCAGAGAAACTGTATCTGTAGCTACATGACTTCAGACGGATGGAAGGAGGTAACTCGATGAGAACGTTTGTCAGACTTTCCATTTCCAAAAAAGACAGGAGATCTATCTTTCCTAAACACAACGTACGATTGTCGACCGAGGATGACGGCACACTCTGGCCACAAAACTGGATGTAAACACAGTTTTCTCTTGGCTGGGTTATTTTGAGACTTGAATTACTAACAGCAGAAACAAAGATGACTGTGCGGGCAGTGAGAGTCAAGGGAAAATGGCCAGCTCAGTGGGGAGTAACACATACTGTTATGGTCTGTGGACATCAGCCAGTTAAGAGCCAACAGAAGCCCTTCACACACCCACACAACACAGGTAAAAGTGGTGTAAACAAACAGACAGTGTGTGATCCAGCATGTTCTTGTGATGAGCACAAACATGACGTTTAACAACAGCACAGCACAGGTTACTTCATTTAAACTAGTCCCTTAAATTGATCTGTCAACCATCTAAGGTCGCAACTTTACAAGCCCTCTCACAAACAGCCTCTCTCTCACAGCAATGACCGTGTAATGCTCCGCATATGATCCGACAGCTCTGCACCCTGACCTGCACAATACGGCACCCACACCTCCAGCACATTTACGCCTAAAACCCGGACAGTGTATGACGAAATGCCAATGCCAGTAATTTTCCGCTAAACAACCGATTTCCATGCACAAACTGAAAAGATCCTGGTTACATATGTTACCATAACGACTCCAACTTCATTGCGTTATATCAGCCACACCTCCAAATGAAGCCAGTCTATTTTTCACAATCTACCCGAGCAGCGGTGACCACCCCACGGACACGGACACACTTATACTGTACATTTATGCTTTCAGTTTTTAGCTCGGAACAAAAATAGAATACACTTACTGTGGTGTGAGTGTAGGTTAATGGCCGATGGTAGAAATTTTCCGGAATGCAGAGGGGGCGGATGACTCGCGCCCAAGTGACCGGGCGAGGGAGGGATCCTCCCGGCTGCAGCGGCTGCTCCGAGTCGGTGTTGCTCCATGGCGAGCCCCCCCAATAGCGGCGGCGGTACGTGGACGGATCGCGGAGGTCCAAAATCTCTGCCATCCATTATCCACGACAGGAAAAGTTGTCCAGAGAAACTGTCCGTTCAGATTCCTCGTTTAAAAAAATAATAATGTCCTTAGATCTTCCGGTGATACGTGCTCCTTTTCAGCCATGCTGCTGACCTAAAAAACACAACAAAAAAACGCGCTTGACTCAAACTGTTAGATTCAGATAAAAGCAAAGCGCTGAGAACGGACACTTTTGGGATTTCTGCTGTTTGTCGCGAGCGCACGGCCCAAACGAGCAGTGACGCAGTTTGGAAAAACACTTCAAAAACTAAACACTTGCCGTTTTTGAGTCGCCAAAAAAGACCAAATTAGTTCCCCTTGGCTTTTAGAACTACTTAGAGCAGATTACTTTTCATTTACATCTTTTAGAAGGTAGTATAATGTGGAGCGGACTCGCAGCGCTCCGCCCCACTGCAAACTGCTGCAGCCGTATCAGAGCTGCTCTTCCCGGGGAAAACACAGCCAGGAGAGGGGCTGCTCACTGTTCTGAACCATCCACAGAGACCAAACACTCGGGGACGGGAACGCATACCGTCACTTTTGACTCACATATTCTTGGTTTGACCGATTACCGTGTTGTTATCTTAAACGTAAACCAGCCGTGCAGACTATGAGGCCATCTCGTAAGTCAATACACCATAAATACTGAAGGCGCATCAAATATAAATTTCAAACGAGTTAAAAATAAATAAGGTTGCAAAGGGCTGCATCATTAATCAGCGGAGTTAGTGGTGTTTTGTTGCCGACACGAATTTAGTCTCCTCCAAGCCACATTTGGATAGTGCCCAAAGCAAAGAAATCACCAGAAGGTAAACACTTCACGTGACCGTTTAAAAAGTTTAACGGCATTTCTTTACGTTCTTTAAATCCCAAACCAATCAGTGTCAGTACAACCTGGCGCGTTTTAAGCCTCGACTATAAGTAGATTGATTTCAGTAGAAATCCAGGGTTGTATTGACTCCATAACCTGCCTATAGATATATAGGCTGCATTAAATATCGGCTCATGTAACCTAATGGAGCTAATATTATCGTACATTTCAAAGTCTGAACGGCCAACGATTAACAGTCTGCCTAAAAACAAACAACAGGCAGATTTTGGGGCAAAAAAGTTAGGTCATGTACTTTTTACTCGTCGTACACAATCAATAAGCCTACTACTTGTCGTGTAGTGTGCATTTAATTTAAACAATTGAATGCGAGTTAACCTTCAAAGGCTGGAAGCAGCTCAGGCTCGACTCGCTCTGACTCGTGATATCCAGGCGGGCGGGATCTGAAGAAAGGCTCGGCCACCGACCACATTAAAACGCTTATGTCTGTCCTAAAACAGCAACAATGTCCGAGTGCGCGCGGGTAAACGCACCAACTCCTGTGGACTGTACCCTCCGGGTTGATCCGGTTCATACGGTAAGACAGCGGCAGAGCACGGCGTACCAGCCACGTTTCAAACTTTTCACGGGTTTCATTTCTAGCACACTAAAGTTTCTCGCACGGAGAGACACTGAAAGCTGGATCTGCTGAAGTAGCCTACTGTAGTTCAATTAACAAACCCTGAGCGCGAGAACACGCGCCTTTTCTACTTCAGATTTGCTCACAATAATGTTTTTGAACGCGGACTGACACTTTTAAGCTCGAACTGGGTGAACAGGAAAATACGTGCGGCTTACTTGAGTGGAGAAAATTTGTGGACGGAGCTAAAAATCCAAACATTTTTGAAAGTACGTCCAGGTTCCCGGGAAAGTGAAACAGTCCATTACACGCTGGTCCGAGGACAAAGTGGTGGATTAGGCTACTATAGGCATAGGGAGAGCGAGGCTCTGTCGAGTCCCAAAACTCCTCAGCAATGAAATACAGCATTGTTCAGCTCGCCCCGCCCATCTGCCTCACTACCACCAAGCCCCTGCCCAGCCCCGGACGGCTCTGTCACATCCTCTCCTATTGGCTGTGGTACACGTCAATCAAAGTCTATAGCGTTAGTGAAAAAACGTTCTGACCGCTTGCCAGCACTATAAAACCAATTATGGAGCAAGGAGGTTGAGCCGTTTCAAGGTCCCCTCTCCCTTCAAGACTGAGTGATCAAAACAAGAGTTTTTCTGAAAGAGGGTGGGGGGCAGTTTGAATCGTGTTCTCAAGGCGACCTTTTCTCTGCCCCCCATGGTTGACCATTCCTACTCATTTCCACGTGATTATAATGACGTGTAAAGAAGGCAAAAAGCAGCCGTGGGAATCATTCTCGTGTTTGACATTATGCATTAGTTGTAGATTTGACATTTGATAAACGTAAATAAGAGTAAGCCTATGACTATTGTACATCGTATAAACTGTAATAAAATGTGGTTTATTATTAGGCTATTAAACTATTTGGATAAACAATGAAAACACGCAGGAGCTAGAATACAAAGTTAATGTAGTTGCATTTTCATTGGGTCAAAGACATTATCATATCAGAGGGAATATGACGAGGCTGGTCGCTATGACCTCTACACCTGAATTTCACAGAGGGGGGTCACGATGCTTCTCATGCAAATGGCCAAAACAAGCTGCAGGTCCAGCCGCGCAGGGAGCCCGCAGAGGCTCTGTGTCTGAGCAGGGCTGGATTAGCATCAGAAGTGAGGCATGGTGCGCGCTTAGTCCTTCTCATATGACTGTTCTTGCGCACAGTACAAATCGGTCTTTGCAGATTCATGTCATCCATAGGGTTCCCTCACAATAAAGAATTATACATGACTGTACAAATAGTTGCAGAAAATGTTGATTATAAATATGACGCTGTTTCAAGCTGCCCCGGCCCCTCCTCCTTGCCGTGTGACCGTTTCAAGGGAGCCCTTCAGAAGGAGAGAGAAGGAAGCGCTGAAACCACTGCGCAGGCAGAGCGAGAGGAGAGAGAGCCCTACTCGTCTGAACAACAGCAGCAAAAATCACACGAGAGCCAGCGCAGGAACGGTCCGCTTCTTAATGAGGCCGCTCACACCTCCGCGTTTTTATCAATCGGGAACCAACCCCATATAGGCGCGAGGCTCGCTGCACCTGTCATTGGTGGATCCCGGGCCGTGGATCTTGGCACAGATCACAGTGTGGTCCCATCAGAGGGGACCAGACTCGCCTTTGTTCTACATATCGGTCGGACTGGGAATACAGACAATGGCTTAGATTAGCGCCATTGTTTCTGTGTCTGCACACTCAGGAGGAAAGTCTCATCTTCTCTCGCTGTTTTTTTCTTATCAAATACAGCGACATTTGTGTGGGTTATCTCGTCTGTGAGGTGGGTGTCACTGTCCCAGGCTCACGTTTGTAAACATTGTGAACATCAGTATGGTACTCATATACATACATACATACATACATACATACATACATACATACATACATACATACATACAGGCTAACGCTTTACGCACAGATTACATACTGCGTAATTGCCTCCACAGGATGGTCTACAGTGGGTTCAGCTGTTCAAACAAATTAGACAAAGAGCCACTAATATCCGAATAAATGGCTGTAAACTTGTGGTTTGTGATCAAGTTATCACAGTGTTTACAAAGGAGACACTACAATAGGCTTCGATTGAGCTGAGGATTCTTGAGCATTTTAAGAAGACATGGTGTTTTTATGGCCTGTATTTACGGGTCTTTTTGATAAAGAGTCAGATCTAAAGCTGGACACTTGAAGCTGCAGTGGGAACTATCAGGTAATGCGAAAACCTCAACGTTAGTAAAGCCAACATTCCTCTGTAGTGGCCTCCTGTTTAGTTTGACCAAAGACAACACACTGAACACATTTGAGCCTGACAGTAGTTTGGAATATTTTTCTCCCCAGCTTCTTGTTTGTGTTTCCTCACCATATTTCACATCAATATGGGCATCTCACTCTAATTGCATTGTTGGGGTCTATAGGCTCATTCTTTTGTACCGTCTGAAGGATCAGGTGAATGATTGGATTTGGCGCACATGTGGCTGCACTAACCCACAGGGGACAGCCCTCGGAGACAGCATTGATTCATTCAGCTGGGGTTCACTCGCCTCTGCGGAGAAAGAAATACATAAATAAATAAACAGCGAGACTTGTCCTCCCGCATAAGCACCTGCCCTTTCACAGCACCACTTTATCTCCACAAGCCCAGCGCTAATAAAGTCTCACTTCAAAAACGTACGGGCCTGCTCCCGAGCGCACATATTTTGTACAATAATCCATAAATGGCATGCAAGAAGCCGCCATAAATAACAACTGGGAAGTCATTTTGTGGATGCCGCACACACGTACACACACGCACGCGCACACACACACACACACACACACACACACACACACACACACACACACACACCATTACGTCCTCACAGAGCAGCATGACCGCGGGGCTAAATCATTCATCATGCCTTATCTGGATGCACTGTAAAAATTCCAAATAATATGTTGTATTTCTGATTGTGGTTCACATCAGTCTATAGCCCAGCAACTATGGACCTTAAGCGGGGCACTCCCTGGACTCTAGTTACTCACAACACTTGGAGACAGACACTGACAGGCAACCAATCATTTGACACAATTAGAAGAACTTATAATTATAATCCAATTGATTTAATACATTGTTATAGCATCATTGCAACCAGTGCAATTGAACTGTGGCTCGAAAAGTAGAGCCTAAATAGGGCCATTCTGTGTCAAAACCAGGACTAATCCAGGACTAAACCAAAACAAGAACTAAATGGGATCTAATCCAGACATAAACCAGGGCTAAACCAGGACTAAACAAGGTCAAAACTAGGACTAAGGGGGTCTAAACCAGGACTAAACTAGGTCTAAACCAGGACTAAACCAGGTCTAAACCAATACTAAACCAGGACTAAACCAGGACTAAACTAGGTCTAAACAAGGTCTAAACCAGGACTAAACAAAGGTCTAAACCAGGACTAAACTAGGTCTAAACCAGGACTAAACTAGGTCTAAACCAGGACTAAACCAGATCAAAAACAGAACAATATCAAAGGTTAAAACAGGATTAAAGCAGATCCAAACCAGGACTAAACAAAGCCTAAACCATGACTGTAATGACAACCTTCTTCCACTTTTTCTATTCATTTTTAAGTTCAGGCTATAAGTCCGATTTTACAGTGCACGCCTATATTGGGACTGCCTGTTACTGCATTGCACCAACACTAATCTGTGAGATGATTGTGAAGAAGCTTAATGGTGGTGTCGTATTTCCACAGACAAATACATCTGTAATAATGGACTCTACGAGAGATCAGGGAGTTTCCAATTGTAGTCGGTGAGGGGCATACACACATGTAATCTCCCAGGGAAGCTGTCAGTCATCAAAGAGGGGTTTATGATGAAGAGGGGGAGGAGGAGGAGGGCACAGCTGGCCACGTTGACAGGCACGCATCTGGACACAGAGCACAAAGAATTCTACATTTCTACTATTTCTTCATGTGTTTCTCGAATGTAATGTATGATCTTACATGGGGATATAGGAGCCAGTAATAATGGGTATTCAGTTTTTCAAATTCATGTCAATATCATTTGATAAGCCCTATATCACAACAACATTGCCTCAGAGGGCTTCACAGAAACAGATATACTCAAAGAAAAAGAAATATCCATTAAGAATCTAAAACATGCACAATCATAGGTACACCCTGAACAAGATTCTGGTTCAAAATAGACAGGTTGCCCCAGCGGCATTGGGGGATGGGTCAAATGCAGAACACAAATTTGCCTATGGGGGAAAAAAAGTATATATATTGAACCTTTTGCATTTTTCTTTGTGATTGTGATGACCTCCAGGTCCAGTAATTGCATTTATTAGCCATAAAACCCAACACAACACTCATCTCTATTCTGATATTTAAGATAACATTATAAAATTTAGCATATAGTTATAAAATCCAACTGACCAAAATAAAAAATGCCACTTCACACTCTCAACCCTTATGTTTCAACCAAGGTTTTGCTGAACAATACATATGGACTAAACAAGAGACAATATATGCTCAAAGTAATCTCCATCTGCCTGCTGCTCTTCAGACCAAGATGGTGAGGTGTGTGGGGGGAGGGGCTGTCAGTGTCCATGCATGGGTGCAGAAGGAATCATGTATTTCTGAGCGGGGCCGGTTTGGTGAGAGCTCTGAGAATTCACAAGGTTTTTCTCAGAAACACCTCGCCACATCGGTGAGGAAACGCTGACGCAACACTCACAGAGGAGCGTCTGATGCCGATTGCACCCTTGCTAATAAACAACGGCAGCTTTACTTCTTCATAATATATGGTCCACAGTATCTTGGACACTGAGAATCTAAAGGGCATAGGTACTAACTTTAGCTTGATTAAAACAAAACAAAAATAAGAAAAATATATCTGACCCTGTTCTATGATGTAAAGTAGATAATCTGTCATAAATATTATTTTACTTAAGTCCCTCCTCTGGGCTCTACCAAATCAGATCAGACTTTGTGGGTTACCACTTTGACCAATCATGTTTGACTTTAGTAACAGACTAAACCCTGTTCTACCTTAATTAGAACAGGGTCAGAAAAACAATTTTAATACATGTTTTACATTTTCTTATTTCAGGAAACTTACAGACTACACCTAACTAAACTATTAGCAAAACATGCATTTTTAGACATATACATATACTTTATCCTTTAAAAATTCAGCAATGAACTAAATCCCATGTTTTGAGAAGCTATTGTTTTTGGTATCATATTCGTGTACATTTTACCCATGCAGCCTTTAGTCTCATAGTGATACAGACTCATAGTTGTGATATGGTCTAATAGTTGTGTACAGACTCATAGTTGTGATACAGACTCATAGTTGTGATACAGACTCATAGTTGTGATACAGTCTCATAGTTGTGATACAGTCTCATAGTTGTGATACAGACTCATAGTTGTGATACAGTCTCATAGTTGTGATACAGTCTAATAGTTGTGTACAGACTCATAGTTGTGTACAGACTCATAGTTGTGATACAGTCTAATAGTTGTGATACAGTCTAATAGTTGTGATACAGACTCATAGTTGTGATACAGTCTAATAGTTGTGATACAGACTCATAGTTGTGATACAGTCTAATAGTTGTGTACAGACTCATAGTTGTGATACAGTCTCATAGTTGTGATACAGACTCATAGTTGTGATACAGTCTCATAGTTGTGATA
>JAVQKC010071249.1:0-18021 GCA_036025475.1 Philypnodon macrostomus | reverse complement strand
ACGTTAACGTTTGAACAATATTGAGAGTTATTGTGAACGCGTTTAATAAAGTTTGACTGACTGACTTGTCTGACTGTTTTGTTTCACTTAATGCGCCTTATGGTCCGGTGCGCCTTATATATGAAAAGTTCGAAAATAGACCATTCCTTGACAGTGTGCCTTATAATCCAGTGCGCCCTATAGTGGGGAAAATACGGTACTTTCTGCAATTTTTTGGCTGCAATAAACAGTTTTCATGCATCCATATTTCTTCTCAAACATACAATTACATTAACAACATAAAAGCTTTGTTCCTTTTATATTGAAATAAAGTGATGCCTGTCTTTGCCCCATAAGCATATCACCTCAGAGAAGAAACTGACTGGTTTGACAAACCTCGAGATGGACGGCCAGACCCTGGACAGGACAAGAGACAGGTGAAACTGTAGGCCATACCAACATATACGGTGTAGAGAGACTAAAATAGCTGCTGTAAATGCATGCACAGCACATGGATATGAGCCAGCTCGACCCATGTTTGATGAGTTCATTTAAGAACGTTTAACCTAATCAATATACATAACATCTCACTGTTGTGTGTGAACCACAGGTAAAAGGCCCATATTACCCCTTCCCTCACCTCAGGGTTAAATTGCAGAGGGACCCCAAGGACCGCAGTGTCTCAGGTAAATGATACATTACAGTGCAGTCCAACAAATAATGCTATACTGACAATACTGGCTTCTGTGTGTATGCATGAACTATACAAGTTTACACCATAAACTTACACATGAGTTTAGCAAATGGCTCTTCAGAAAGAACAATTATGAGTGAACAGTTTTATTACCATTTTGAATCTTTTGCATTTAACTGAATGTAAAAAACAAACTAATGGAGGTTTTCTATGTCATATAGAATATATGTGTATATATTGTAACCACAGAGGGACTTTTTCTTGCTTCACTTTTTCATTGTTGTCCTTTAACATAAGGGACTAAGGGAAAAAACTGATCTTATTTCTATTTTTCTCAAAAGGAAATGGCCTGGGTATCCGTATAGTTGGAGGTAAAGAAGTCCCTAACAGTAATGGAGACATTGGAGCTTATGTTGCCAAAGTCTTACCTGGCGGAGCCGCAGAACAAACTGGAAAAATTCTTGAAGGTAACAGCTTTTAAAGTAATACAATTCAGATGTATCTGTTTAATTATCATAGTCAAGTATAAGATGCCAGATGCTTTTTGTACAGTTTTCTAACAGATGGCTTCTAAGACTGGCAGAAGCTTAAGAAGGAAACATTAAAAATAGGTCTTGATTAAATTTATCAGCCACAGAGGGACATGCCATTTTTCTATGACTCTATACTACATCTAAACTAATTGGAATACACAAGCATATAATGGTTGGCCTAACAAACGATCAGTTATAGTATCTGTATTAGCGTTTGTCCAAATAAACTCTTATGTTTCAATCATTTTGTCCCTGTTTGGTCAGTTACTTGGTTTGAATTACAGTTGAGTGTGATAAGTCAGTGGGGAATGATGGATGGTGGTTTTACAGTTCAAGAGTCAGTTGACATCTGTGGTGTTATTAGCCGTGACGACATGTGAGCCATGTAAACAGCCTCTGTCATCAACACCGAACATAACACAGACTACAGAGTGTTTCCAGTGTTTCCTAATACAGGCTAGTTTCATTTTGTAGACCAATGTTTTAGAGTCAATAAATTGAACTTGTTAAAATGTCCAAATGCTGCCCACACTTCCAGCTCGAGAGTATCGCCACAAACAGAGGAGCCTGCTTATGAGCTGCTTCAAGCCGTGTAAGTCTCTGGGCAGCGTTTGTCTAACTGACTGCAGTGGGTTTGCTGTGCTAGTGCTGGTTTCATCTTCACTATTTTAACCACCTCTGTGCCACAGTCATAGGTCAACCTTTATTTTTTTCTTTCCTAACTGCAATTTTTGGATTTGATCTCTGATTTTGTATGTTTACTAATTCATTTCTAAAGTGTTTCTAACATGTAAGAAGGTCTTACAAATAAATGTGCCAATTTCTGTTTTTAGGAATGCAAGTCCTGGAGTGGAATGGCGTGCTCCTGACGGGAAAAACCTATGAGGAGGTGCAAGGTCTTGTTGGTCAGCCATGTAATGAGGCTGAAGTGTGTGTCAGACTGTGAGTAGACAGCTGTAACATGCCAATATAGCAGATATCACACCAGCAAATCAGATATGCATTATTAAAATTGTGATTTGCATTCTATTTTATTTGTACTTTTCCAGAGATCTTAATATGCTAGCTGAGTCCGAGGCTCCTCAGAACCTTGACTTCCAGGAGCACAGTAAAAGTAAGTTCAAACTTGCTCCATGCCCTTCTGTATTTTCAAGGATTCCTGTTTAATTTTCTCCTTTGAGCTATAGTTGTTTTATGCTTACAGTTTTTCTTGTCATATTGTTTGTACACCTCTGTACACCTGTTGCCTGTTCATTACATTTCAGTGATATGTGATTTCTCTCAGGTGATAGACCTCCCAGATCTCCAGGCGTTGACCCCAAGCAGCTGGCTGCCGAGCTGCAGAAGGTGTCACAGCAGCAGGGCCCCTCTACGTTACCCACAACCACATCAGCCACCTCCAGTCCGGCTCAACCAGGATCTCCATCTGTCGGCAAGAAGCGCCACAGCAGCAAAGCAAGTCTAAGTGTTTTTATATGAGAAATGGTGTTGCAAGACAGTCATGTTTTTACAATCTACAAATTCCTACATTACAACATTAATCCCCAGTCCCTATTTTTTTTTTTGGTAATTGATTTTTTTTGGTAATTGATCTTTTTATCTTTTACAGACTGCAGAGGGAGCAAAAATTCATTCTCACCCCATCTCTGGAGAGATACAGGTCTGTCATTCATATAATCAGACGTCAGATAATCAAACCCATTATTATTATTGATAGTAAACCAAGAAATCCCAAATTATTGATTGAATATGCCTCATTTTGCAGCTCCAGATCCATTATGACAAGCAGCTGGGAAACCTGATCGTTCATGTGCTGCAGGCCAGAAACCTCGCCCCGCGGGACAACAATGGGTACTCTGACCCATTTGTTAAAGTGTATCTTCTTCCAGGGAGAGGGTGAGTCCAGACCAATGACATTTCACACATAGTCATTCAGAACTATTTCAGGTAGTATGCAAAATGGTAATGCGAAGAGAGTTTTGTTTTGTTGGCTTTATCGCTTTCCTCTTTTGTAAACCATTGTGATAAATAATGCTTCGGTAATTACTTTTTACATGCATTTAAACTCATAAATTAGACTTTTTTTAACAATTCTTTTTATCATGGCTTCTTTTGTTCTGCATTAGAATGCCATAGGCTTTTCCTTTCACCAAAATACTTGCCTTCCTGCAATAAGATAGATCCTAGATAGATTTTCTTCTTTGCAATGTGATCCACACATACTAGGCCCCATTTTGTTTAGGGCACTGTGTTGAAATAGATTTTATAATATTGTCTGCAGTACTTAAAATCTGGAGCGCATTTTTCTCTTTCTTCGCCCTTAAAGAGTAAAATAATACTGTATATGGCCTTTAGTGTGATACATTAGTGTAATTTACATCTATAGTTTTACAAACATGCTTGTTTCCATATGCTCATGTGTGCATATGGTACATGTCACTCTCACGGCTCCAGCTTTACCAATGCAATCCATTTAGGTGCTTTTTCAGGTTTTTTTTCAAAGAAATCCATAGGTAACACTTTAGAGTCTATTCAACAAAAATACATGTTTTTTTCAGTGGTGGTCTTTTGACTGATCATACCATAAATGTCATTATATATTTTCATCCATGTACCGGCACACTACAGTGGTACACTGCTCTCTGAAAGCTCTGTTAACTACACTGTATATGCAGTCACATGACTGTCCACAAACACAAGTTCACACTACATCAGCCACCACACTTTAGAGCCCCTTTCTAAAATGACTTAAGATCCTCTTCAAAATATGCACCGTCCACAGTCCTGTCCTCGGGCACTCGTTTAACCCCCCACTCCCTCTGACTATTGTTTTTGTATGTTGTTCTCTATATTTAATGCATGCTGGATCCCCTCAGTCAGGTCATGGTTGTCCAGAATGCCAGGTATGTGATTTGCCCACTTTGATTACTATACTTTGATCCATTGGTTCTGTTGAAATTCAGTTGTCTCCTCTTAGATGTCAGTTTTATGTAGGTAAAAATTTACTAACCAGGATCAACTTCATGAAATTATTCCCAAATATTCTTTTTTAACAATATCCAGTACTTTGTGCTACCATTTGTTCCCTTCGGTAATGTTTTGTTGAGAATCATTGTAATTTAATTTTGATATATTTGACCCTGACCAACAATCTACCCTGCCCTCAAACCAATATCTTTCCTTGTGTTATAAAAAACTAATCTTGATACAGTCACACATGCCCTGCAGCCTACAATCCAATAACAATCCTACATACTGCAAAAAACATCCATTTTATGCACGACTGTCCAAATACAGTCAACGTGTTACAGCATAATGTAACATCATTCAAAGTAGTAAAATTAAAATCTCAATGTCATCAAAATGGACTTTTTTGCAGCGCACCCTCACATTGTAACCTGCTGTCATGCACTTAGGTCCATACATTGTTACTGTCACATTGTGCATTCCCAAACAATGTGTGTCAACATCATTCACCCCCCTCTGCTGTCACCTTTTGTACAGTGTGTACTAATGATAATGTTCGCACTTCATTGTGGTGGTACGGTCCTGTGTGGGTTTTGCTAGAGAGTGACTTCTATTTCAGTGTGATATGATATGTGCCCCCAGTGCTGAAAACAAGAGGAGATCCAAACCTGCAGGCAAGAGTCTCAATCCTGAGTGGAACCAGACCGTCATCTACAAGAACATCCATCTGGAACAGGTAGTGGGTCTTATACTAGACATTATTTATTATTATATGTGCATTAGACTGTTATGGGGGGCGCTATGGGATTAAATTTAAACAAACTTTGCTGTTAATGTTTTCAGCATCCATATCCAATTTATAAACTGTATTTTATTGTAACTGTATTTTATCTTGTTTGATTGTAAGGCGACCTTGAGTGTATAGAAAGACGCCTAAGAAATAAAATGTATTATTATTATTATTATTATTATTAATGTTAATGTACTTTGTCACTCCTACGCCTGAATGAATCACAATATCCATTAAAACTGTAATTTATTACCAGCACATACTTGTGACAGAAGTGGCTTAAAGATTTAGTTCATTTAAGCCCAACTCGATACTCTATAGTTGGGTTGGTGAGTGCGTATTTGTGCACAACAACCAATTTTGTTGCAGTTATGAATCCAACATTTCTTTAATATTCTGTTTAACATAGTATCAGCTTATAAGTTCTAATTATACATGCATCTTTTTATCTAACCAAACTACAGCTAAAAAAGAAGACCCTGGAGGTCAGTGTGTGGGACTATGATAAGTGCTCTTCTAATGATTTCCTTGGAGAGGTAAGACATGGTCATAAATAATTAGACACTTCATTGATATGTATCAGTCATTGTTGTATTTGTTTTTACTAAGGTTCTTATAGAGCTCTCCAACACAGCCCAGCTGGACAATGTGCCCCGATGGCTTCCTCTAAAGGAACAGAGTGAAGGGGACCACCACCGGCGATCTCACTCAGGACAGAGTCGGCACAGCTCCAAAGGCTCATCACAGCACTCCTCACCTAAAACTGGTGCGTCCCATGATACCCAGGATTCACCCAAATCATCTGTCACCAAGAGCCGCAGTCATGGCATCTTTCCAGATCCAGCAAAGGGTAGGAAAGGATCTCCTTCCCTCTCCTGCTTGACTTGATCACAGTCACCGTTAAAATCCCCTGTATTACACTCTTCTGTTGAATCCCTTTTATCTGTGCTTTCTGATAAACTGCTTTTGTCTTTGCTGCTACATCTGTCCAGTAGTTTCTCACTCTACTGCTCTCTCTGCTGCCGCCACTCATTCTTATGCATCTACACAGCCTTGGCTTCATGCTTTTAGTTTTTACATTGTCTGTTTTCTGTTACTATCACAAAAGCCCTAGCTCTAGCCTCCCTCAATAGCATGGGCATGGAAGGCTTTGAATACTCCTATTGCATTAAAAAAATGACAATAAAGTAATAGTTACAGTGTGGGCTGAAAAGAAAATCTTCACAAACTAACTCAACTAAAACCGTGCTGCGAGTTACAACTAAACTAAATGATATATTTATAATAATTTGGTTAATCTGGTTGTTTTAGATACGCAAGTGCCCACTATTGAGAAATCTCACAGTAGCCCTGGCACATCGAAGCCTTCCCAGTCCGAGGGTCAGAGCCAACACTATCGCTCACATGGTGCTACACACTCCACCAAAAGCACCACACGGCATCACCATCAGGACAGCGGCCACGGAAGCTCTGGGAACATAGCCGTAGCACCGGACGACGTCTCACAGCAGTCACAGCAGCAGCCACAGCAACGCCTCCAACCAAGTAAACCAAGGCGCAAATAAAGCCCACGCAGCATGGCTTCCCTGCATTCATCTGTTCAGCCTTCTGTTCCCGTGTTTTTTCAGATCCTTTAGCTTCCTTTTGGAGTCTCAGTTCCCTTCACCATAACACTCCCCAGTGCCCCCCTTGTGTTGACAATGTACCCACCTCTCACGCTTCTCTTCTGTAAACACTCAAGACCCTAACATCTTTGCTGTATTATTTTAGCCACTTAAATGATCAGGAATTACCAGAAGTAAGCCACAAATAATCATGTAAAAACAGTCAAAAATCTTAAATACCAGGTCTTATCAAATCTTTTAAAAAATAAAGTTATTCTTATATATATGTGTTTTATATTATAGGTATTAGTAATTAAATAACACAAATATAAAAACATAAAAATACCTTAAACTTAGCTCATGTATTAATAAATGTTTTCATTAAACAATTCTAATATCTATTGATATATACATACATAAATACATGATTAATAAAATCACAACAAATTACAACAAAACAGAAGAAAGCTGTGCCCCAACATTCTCTAAGGATATTATCAATCATTTAATTTAATCAATTTATATTTTTATTTTATACCTTTTTCATAATGTTTGTTTTCAATTATTTTTATTAACAAACAACAACCAGCTTCCCCCTCCAATGGGATGTCCGTGCATGCATGACGGTTACCTCCCTTCACATTTGTTTGATCAACTACTGGACACTATGTACCTCAGTACATGCTGCGCAGCCTGCCTTATAGAGACATGCAGGAGGCGTCCATGTGCACAACACACTGTGGCTGCATGAAATATGACAAGCAAGCTGGTTACCATGGTGAAGAGACAGTGTTCCACTCTCTGAATCTCCATCTTGCTCCTCCCTGCCACCATCTTGAACGTTGGAACCATGACCTTTGTTACCTGGTATTACCCCTCATGTCTGACCTGCGCCTGCACACAAACGGAGCCAGGCCAAAGAGGGCGTTTCTCTTTGAGGCCGCAGAGACACAGCGTAGTGGGTGTGCTCACCATTCAGAGAGCCCAGTCCGACTGGCTGCCCTCCATACCGGCGATCGCGTCGGACAAACGAAGCTCATCAGATGGAAGACATCTGACCCTCAGGAAGGCGTTGTCAGAGGAAAGGCCGCAGAGCATCGGAGGTGAGAGCAGTCATGTGACTGAAGCACTGACGAAGGAATTAAAGAAAAAATTGTGAGAAAAATGCAATGATACTAACGCACACCTGCAAAAAGAGAAAGTCCCACTTATCTAATAAGATAACTCGCACATCACCAGAAATTCATGCTTTAGACACACTTCCTAAAAAGGCCACCAACACAGTTCAATAATACCAGTAAATGAATGTCAGACTGTGATATCATTTATTTCAGGTTAACATTGTGTCACGTCTGCTGCACCATGGCTCTCTCACTGGTTCATAAAGCTGGTATTACAGAGCAATCTCTCTATTGTGTTGTGTGGCCAAAGGGATATGTGTTTAGCATGGATCCTCTTCTGTGCCACATTCACACATTTCACCTCATTCATACTCTTTCATAGAAGATTAGCAGCTGCGAGAAAGATGATAAAAACCATAAACATAAACAATTTGTAAATCTTTATACTATAAAAACAATATAGTTTAAATGAACACACTAAATAATGTTAACGTTCGTCTATAATCCATATAGTTGACTAACAATCTTAGTGCTGCTTGTTTGATTTCACATCCATAAAATAAATGTGCAATGTCTCTCAAAGTTAATATTTTAAATGTGACCTCAGCATTACAGCATTGTCTTTGTCTAAGGTTATGACATTGTGTGCTTCTTGCTAGTCCTCACTGTTTGTGTGATTCATCCTAGTTCAACACAGTTAGCCTACAGTTTCTTTTTTCATATAATTCTTTACTATTTTAGGAATCTTTTAAATGCCGATAATATGTAATATCAAATCAGTTTGGGCTCAGCAGCTATACAATACGTCATGTGCTGTCTTCTGTGTGGGGATGTTTGTGCAGCTCGCTCAGGCTACAGATCTGGTGAAACCCCAGTCACAGCAGCCTCACTGGACAGTGGTCTCAGTGGGAGTGTCTATAGCCTGTTGGATGAAGAAGCAGAAGCCAATGAAGTGGACAGTGCCATCTTCCACGTGCCTAGATTGTGAGAATTCAACTTTACAGCTTCACTTTGGCATTGCAAACGTTTTTTAATCTTTATTATCTATTTTATTTTACCTTATTCTAGTGGAAAGATCCTGAATGGAACCGACATATCAAAATCATCAATAGGGCACAATGATGGGGAAGGTAACTTTTGTTGTTTGCTGACTGATTTTTATTATTATTTACAAAATACTCATATAATATAGTAACATGTATGGCCATAAAGACTGTTCTCATCTGCAGCTCTAAAACACTTTAATGACACCAGTGATAATGACAGTGGTATAATATGATCTTCAATGGTTATTGTCCTTCTTATCATGTGCCACGCACTATCCTTCATAGTTTGCTTATTGACCCAGTTATTAAAAAAAATCAAAAATAAATAAAAAATAACTTTAAATTCAGTTGCTAAGGCAACTAGAGGCCAGGCGTTGCTGCCCATAACACTGTGATTGCTTTCAGGACATTGTTTCATATTACTTATTATTGTGAGATTGCTCTCAGGGACCACTAGAGGGCAGCTACCATATTGCTCATGTCACTCATGTTGCTCATGAGTATATATGGTGCCTCAGTGTCTGTATGCTTTCATATCTGTAGGTAAATCCCATGTAATGGGGGAAATAAAAATTGCTTTGAAGAAGGAGGTGAAGACTGAAGGTGACCACCTGATCCTTGAGATTCTTCAGTGTCGCAACATCACCTACAAATTCAAAACTCCAGACCATCTGCCAGGTAACACCTACAGATGAAAAATGTAAAATCAAACCACATGGTGCTAATTTCACCATCATATATACAAAGTAATGTATGAGTATGTCTGAAACCAAACAGCACTCTGTAAACTAATACTGATTTGTATATGTATCCAGACCTTTATGTCAAGCTGTACGTGGTGAATATAGCCACTCAAAAAAGGATCATTAAGAAGAAGACCAGAGTGTGTCGCCATGACAGAGAGCCATCTTTTAATGAAACCTTCCGCTTCTGCATGAACCCCTCTGGCCATGCACTACAGGTAATTTCTACACAGAATAAACACAGAAGAATATAAATATACTTTACTATCTTACTGTTCATTTTTCCACATCAGCTGTTTTTGGTATCTAATGGAGGCAAGTTTGTGAAGAAGACTCTGATTGGTGAGGCCTATGTGTGGTTGGATAAAGTCGATCTACGCAAGCGAGTGGTGAGCTGGCACAAGTTGCACACTAGTACTGCCCAAATCCATTCATAGAAGGACAGTGAACATCAATTTAATACAATAATGGAATAATGATATATTGTGCTTTGGGGTAAATGGACTCTGGATGGACCATTGAGAACTGATGGTATCAATGTTTTTTTAAGAGCAGAACAGAGTTTATATGTTTACAGAATGTGCAATGCAGTGTAGCCAGGGTCAAAGGTCAAGAGTAGAATCAACCAGGTATTTCACATTTTAACATAGACACATACACCTACAGTCACTAACACACACAACAAACGTTCTCACAGAATATAGTAACACTAAAGTTTACTTATATATGTATAATTTACCTAGATGCTTTGCGTATTCAATTATTTAAAATAAACTATTAACACAAATTTCATTGATATAGAATGATCCACAGAGTTTATTGATTTACAAAATCTTGTGAAAATGAAATTTCAATGATTCCTCTATGAAGGCCACTTTATTTATTTTTCTATTACAATATTAGCAGGAACTTTATTTGTTGTCTTCTTCAGAAGCATACTCTATTTTGTAACAAACTAACTAGCATTCCACTTCAAGAATAAAACACGTCCTTCAGCATGTCTTCAAACATATGAACATCTCCTTTATCACACTCTCTGCGTTTAAGTTTACTTTAATCAAATAATACAATATTATTATTTGGTCAAATGTAATACTCATATTATTGTGGATATGAAACTTCATATTATATATTGTGTGCATGAGTATTTGGTATGCAGTGCCACATGTTCTGCACAAAAGACCCAAAAAGATCCCTTTGTAAATACAGTAGATAAATAAAATGTGGAATTAAAATATATGAATAGATATAGAATATATAGATAGAGATATCTTTATCACAGACAATCGAGTGTTGATGATTGTGATAGAGCTTTTATTTACCCATGATGCCCCTTCAGATGTGAGATTTGTATTCTTCTTCTTGTGTTTATGTCATGAGATCAAGCACACATCTTCTCTTTCTTATATCAGACTGCTTTTGTAGTATTTTGCACTTTTTTCTCCGAATGTAAAGCTGACACAGTCATCCTGTTTAAATGACAGACATCTTTATGTCCAAGGTGATTAAAACATGTCAGGTGCAACTAGGTAATAAAGATTTGTATGTGGTGTTCCTTACACTCGCTGTCCCAGTATCATCACTAATATTATATTGAGTCATTCATTCATCTAACATTTAAAGAAGGCCATTCAGTGTGCACATGATGAAATCAGGAGTGAAACATTGGCTTTATTATGTGCACTTACATCAATCTTAAATATCTGAGTGACTTCTATGCAACACTGACAAAAAGAGTGCATCATAATCTATGATGCATTGTATCAGTCACATTGTGGTACTTTTTTGCACTGCAATATTGTGTTATTTTTGTTGCTTTAGTAATTATACAATGAAACTTATTTTGTATTTATGTACCTTTATTTATTGTCTCAATATGTTTGTATAAATATGATTTACAGTATAATTAAGCTTCAGATAAGAAGTGAGAAATGTTTTTTATATGCTTGGTGATATTTGTTTACAATATTTAGAGGGCCTAAAAACTCAGAGAATCAATCACGTTTTATTTTATGAACAAATATACTCACAAAAACTCAGTTTTACAGGTAGAAACGTGTTAATAGTTATCGTGCACTTTCATTGTTCAGTATATCCAAGAGAATTGTATAAAAGGGTAAATTCTGCCTGAAATGCTTTTGGTCTTACTTGTTATTTTTGTACTTATGTGCTTGTACGTATAGCATCTTCATACCAAATCCATGCACGTCATTGGCTTGTGTATATTTTTTTATTTAAGTGTGGTCTGTCTACCATTTTTTCTTGTGATAATTAAGACAAAAAAATCATATACGTTTACTCACACAGTTGTCATCTCTCTATATCCAGCCTTGTAAATACATGTTTTATACTGGGGTTTGTGGGCAATAGGTTCCTTAGCAGACAACAACTATGTTCTATAAGTAAATGAACAATGTACAGTGTTGAGATTGTGAAATAAGCTGTTTGTCTTCTTGAACCGAGACTAACCCAACCCTTTGCACCAAACACTAATAATGGATTATTATAGCCTAACTACACTGACTGAAATCTTGAGTAGTTGCAAGAGATTTTAATGTGCCCTCACTGGATGTTGCATGTTTTGTTGGTGGTTCATACTATTTTTGTGTCCAGAAAATAATAAAGAAAAAATGACAGAAGTTGAAGGATATTGAACAAAGGCTATAGAGGGAACTAATTATTAATAATGATATATTACAATGCTGACTGTACAAAGATTTGCTTGTAAAAACCCGTCTGGTTTTCTTCTTGTAAAGTAAACTGAAAAACACCTACTGTCATGGTTTTGTGATTGTATACAGGAGGTATTGATGAATTATGCAAATTGTGCTGTAAAAATGGCTGTTGCCTCATGTGTCAATATTAAATATCAGTACAAATTAAATTGTGTATAGACTTTGATTTACAACGGAAATAAATTACAGGTTGGAGGAGAGTCCCTGCCTCAAGTGGAGGAGTTCAAGTATCTTGGGGTCTTCATGAGTGAGGGAAGGATGGAGCATGAGATTGACAGGCGGATCGGTGCAGCCTCTGCAGTGATGCGGTCATTGTACCGGTCTGTCGTGGTGAAGAGCTCTCGATTTACCGGTCAATCTACGTTCCGACTCTTACTAATGGTCATGAGCTTTGGGTCATGACCGAAAGGACAAGATCTCGGATACAAGCGGCCGAAATGAGTTTTCTCCGACGGGTGGCTGGGCGCTTCCTTAAAGATAGGGTGAGGAGCTCAGGCACACTGGAGGAGCTCGGAGTAGAGCCGCTGCTCCTACATATCGAGAGGAGTCAGCTCAGGTGGCTCGGGCATCTGTTTCGGATGCCCCCTGGACGCCTCCCCCGGGAGGTGTTTCAGGCAGGTCCCACCGGAAGGAGGCCCCGGGGAAGACCCAGGACACGCTGGAGGGACCATGTCTCTCAGTTGGCCTGGGAATGCCTCGAGATTCCTCCGGAAGAGCTGGAGGAAGTGTCTGGGGAGTGGGAAGTCTGGGCGTCCCTGCTTAGACTGCTGCCTCCGTGACCCGGCCCCGGATAAGTGGAAGAAGATGGATGGACAGTTCAATCTGCTAATTGATATACGTGTTAACCAGGCTTGATATAACTGGCCACTATGGCAAGTAATCTAGCCATTATTAAAACCTATTTGGCAGGTTGGCTGAGCTCTACTGACACATGACACAAGCCCTAATCTCATCTTCACTTCGTACAACTCAGACACAGGCCTTCTGAGGAATGCACTCGTAATGAATACTTGTCTGAGCTGCACTTAGCCACGGCCTTTCCTTCTGAGCTCTCATCGACCAATCGCAGAGCTCTAAACCACTACAAGCCCCGCCCACCCGCGTATCACCGGTACGGGATCGGGTCTGAGGGGGTTTCCCAGAATTCCCGGCGGCTCTGGCCATGTTTTCTGTGAATAAAGGACAGTACTACAACAGTTGAGAGAGCACACTTAGTAAAAACATGTCGATTCAGGCTGGGCTTTTCTGTGGTGAGTCTAACGAGGTAACACTGAGATTGACTTGGAGGGAGAGTTAGTTGTGGTTGTAGTTCATGTTTTACAATAATATGTTCTGTACAGTAAAAATGAATAGCTTTCCTTATAAATGCATTACTTAAACACTTTTGATCATATTTAATATACCTATCTGCTGTTTCATCTGTACTTGTAAAGGGTAGCTTTTGTTGTTCAAATGAATATTATGTTCTATGCCAAAAATAATCAAAATGTCTGGAAAAACTGGGAGTGCTGGTAAGATAGTATTTGATAGGACAGTTGACTGAGAGGAAATCAGGGAGAGTGACATTCAACAAACTGTTGTGAGCCGGATTCAAACTCACCACGTCAGAGCGAGCGAGACTGAATATGAGCCACTTGTCTTGAGCTGCTTCATATCCCGGGAGACTTGTTATAAGGGCAGAGGGGGTTGTCCTGGTGACTTCTCCCCTGAGACGAGCCAGGGATAAAGTGTAAAACTAAACGAAATGGCAGCTTCAGACGGTGGGGAGAGTGTCCAGACAGGGTCGTGTTTCAGACGGATGGAAATAGAGCTGCTCAACTGCTCCTGTACTGGCATCAGCTACTGGACTCCTGGGGCAAAATGTAGTCACACACAGATGGGGCAAGTAAGTCAAAGTTTTGGCTGTGATTTCCCAAGAAAGAACAGAATATATGTAGGAAGGAGACGAGGGTGTTGTACAGTAGCTGAATGGTATGTATTTGTATGACGGGTCTCAGTTCGACATTATGGTAAATGACAAGCTGTCTGTGGCACAAAAATATGATGCACAATTGTTGAAAATACTTAGATTTAGCCTTTTGTCCGATGTCTGTACAAACGCAGTCTGCATTTACGTATTGGAACAGAACTGAATGTGTGTGCGATAAATGCTGCCACCTTTGTAAACCGTTTGGCAATGCAAGGTTTGGACCCTGCAGCCAGAAATGAAACCCCCGTGAAGCAGTTTCTTTTGTAACCTGTAAATTACTGAGTGAGATAATGTCGAGATTATTGTGGAGCGTCATGAATATGTCTCTGTAAATGTGTTAAAGTTCCTCTACTTTCCAACCCTCTGTCACGGTCTCACACAAACCAGAAACTATCAGAATAATGAACAGCAGATGGCTTTTATTTCTTTGAACTCAAAAATAATACATATAATACACATAATAATACAGCCCACAGAGGGTCTCAGAGTCTCATGTTAAACCCTTATAATACAGCCCACAGAGGGAAGCCTTTATTTTTGCTGAAATACAAAGTAAAATGACAGCGTCTTTTACATTAAAATAGACATAATTATTGTATTTTTTTGGACTAGGGTCATGGGTACCTTGCTATTGTTTGCTCAGTGCCATTGGCACTGTACATACAATGCCCATGTGCAGGGTCATACAATGCCCATGTGCAGGGTCATACAATGCTCAAAAAGAGTGAGCAGAAGCAAGATGACAAACTAGGAGGCAAACTAACAAACTAAAATTTCCAAATCTATTTGTTGAAGTTATAACTATTGACTATTCTTTAGAGTTGATCTGAAACACCATGTGGGTCTAGTCTGTTTTCAAGATTTGGCACCATTCAGACTGCGGTTCAGCTCAGTTGGTGCAGCCTGTGGCCCATATTCAGATCTTGAAATGCTCGCCCCGGTGTCGTGAGTTCGAATCCGACTCACGGCAGTTTGCCAAATGTCACTCCCTGCTCTTCTCTGTAGTTTCCTGTTGCCATACTGTCCTATCTAATAAAAAGTGCAAAAGGCCAAAAAATAATAATAATAAAAATTGGCACCATTCCAAGATAGTTACTATAGCAGAATCTAGGTATAGTAGCATTAGCTCAGCCGATATAGCGCGTTTAGGTCTGGGCACTATATCCTTGGCGGAGGTGTGTTTTTTCTCTCAATGTTCATCATTGGAGTGACAGTTCTACATAGACAGTGTTTTATTTTTCATTCTTGTATTGGTGTATAGTGAGGAACCGGCTCCAGTTGATTTTGTTTTTTTAGAATTCTCATTTTCATTATGATTTTGTGGCACAATGGATAAAGCATTTACCACTGAATCCTGGTCTAGCCACTTCACTTAGTCTTTAGGTGTTCTGGGGCTTCCTTTTAAATGTTACATGGACATATATCATTATGTGTAGGGGTGGGCAATATTGTGATAAAGAAATGTAATTGTGAGATAAAGTTTTGAGGATCTGTTAACCTGCATTCATTTATGTTCTGCTCTTCACTGTCATTCTCACTGTAACAACACCAGTGTTTATTTAAAATTTCAAAGTAAATGGTATAAACTATTATGATGAACCTTACATTGGATTTTTTCTGAATTTATAGTAAATACGGTTTTATGAAGCAGTAGTGTTCTCTGTAAAACACCTACTGGCAACACACATTGCCTCTAAATGTACGTGGTTGTGCGTCGTGGTGGCCTCCTGTATCCTCTTGTATCTTCCTGGATCCTCCTGGATCCTCCTGTATCCCCCTGTGTCCTCCTGTATTCTCCTGTATCCCCCAGGATCATCCTGTATCTTCCTGGATCCTCCTGTATCCTCCTGTATCCTCATCCATTCTCTCAGTTTCTGTAGTACGCAGCAGAAATGGCCCAGACCCCCTCCTCCCGCCTCACTTCCCTAGGACAGCCCAAACACATACTTATCCAGGACACCACTCATGATTTTTTTTTACTGACTACTACAACATACGTCTACAATAGCTCTTTACATCCATCTGTCTGTTCAGGAGCGTTCACTGACCGCTGGTGCTGTGGGAGTTTTGAAATAGTGTAAGGTTTATAGGTTGTGTAGGTCAAAGTGGTGATAGATGGTAGGAGGTGGAGCCTAGCTGGGTCAGTCTGATGAATCAGAGCAGAGGGCTGAACTGTAAAACATAAATCTATTTCTTGTTAAAAGCTGAATTTGGGGCAGGGTGAACCGCAGGCCCAAAGCAACTCAAAGTTATAAAACCATAAAATATGATCATAAAAAAGAAGTAGTCTCCAATTTTGTTAGAATTCAATAAAAACATGTTTGTAATAATACTAGCCTGAGACCTGTGCCCAGAGCAGAACACATGATTATTATTTATAAATATGAAAAAAAAGTTCCATTGTGGATGAAAGATAATAATTACACAGTTACATTAAAAACACTTTAATAACAACTAGGGAGGCCTAGGGTCGCCGGTCAAGACAATTAACCCATCTGTGGTTGTGTGATTGGTGTTTGGTGGTGGTCCAAGGGGTCGTAGGCGCAAAATGGCAGCCATGCTTCTGTCCCAGGGCAGCTGTGGCTACACATATATCTTACCACCACCGAGAGACTATGGACAGTGAATGAATAATGCAAAAAATATATCAAGATTTTTTGGGGGGAAAACAGTATCGGTATTGCAGGCTTCTTTATCAATTCATCGGAATTTATTATATTTTGTATAGTTCACAAAAATTAAATCTGTCAGCACTTTCTTATTTTGAGAAAGTCGACTTATTTGTGAGATACATTTGAAGTATTCATCTTTCTAATTATATCGACGAAATGACGATGTTATGGGACCCTGGACACACTTATGCCTCTTAATTGCCCGTTAACAATATAAAAAAATGTCTGATTAATGTGCCAGTTGTGGCAGAAGTATGGGGATGTTTCGCCGATATACACCTTGCTGTCAGGGACGACAGCACAGGCCTTTTAAATTAACTGTATTTAATTAAAAAATCAATTCAAACTCCTTTAAAAAACCTTTAAAAACAGTGACATATCATAGGTTATTATGCACAATATAACGATTATCGCAGTATCACCATATTGAGATATTATCGTGAGCCATGCATCGTGTATCGAATCGTGAGATATAGTATTGAAAATCATACTGGATCGAATATTGGTCCTGGTCCAGGCCCACAAGCTGAATCGGTAAATGATTCTAATTTAGAGCAGATAAATAATGAAATAAATAACATTATAATACACTGTAAATAACAAATTATAATATGAACAGTTTCTGGCTGTAATAAAATACCAATAATAAGTCAAATGCAGAAATAAACAAACATCCTTTTTACAAAAGTTAGACATATTGAAGGTCACCTGGTCACAGGTATATTTGATATTGTTACAATTTGTTCAACAAAGTCAGAAATGAAATGTTTATGCCTTTAGTTTTTGCATTGATATCTGTGGGTATCGGCCATCTGTTATGTTAGTTTAAAAAAACTGCCCTCTATTTTGCAGTAATTAAGCATAAATAAATCTGCAATTAAGACAAGAGAAGAAGATTTACAAATTAGCATTAATTTACATGAGACTATTATAACTTAACATGCTCTAACAGTATGTATATCTCTAACCACACAGCACTTGCAAGTTTAGAACGTTGTGTGTCCCATATGGTGAACTGTATGTGTATGTGTCCCATATGGTGAACTGTATGTGTCCCATATGGTGAACTGTATGTGTCCCATATGGTGAACTGTATGTGGCCCACAGACAATTGTACTCACAGCTCTTTTTTTGCTGAGCTGCAGATTGCATACTCCAGTGTACTATA